>CM077246.1:31874978-31937478 GCA_039654775.1 Spinibarbus caldwelli | reverse complement strand
AAAACATTTACCAAGCCACATCGCTTCAATCCCAGTTTACATTTACCCAACTATTATCAAAAGTATTTCTAAATAAATACAACAAAACATTTTCTTGCGACCTTACGTGAAGTATTATGAAAAAATGCATTATGAAGAAGAATTGGACCTGTTCTGCAGCTGCATTAGAGCTAACATTAGCATCATGCTACATAAGACAATTTATGAGATTAATAGTACACTTTTACTCAGAACTCACTTCAAACCACCATCGAGTGTTTGTAATAACTTCCTTTTACGATCACATGTAGAATTTGGTCGTTTACTATTGTTAAAATATGCTATTTATAGCCTTTTATATCGCTGCACAAATTAGCATTTCAGATGTACACATTCATCTCATGAAAATCACATACAAACCATATCCTATCGTGATTGTGTGTTTATTATCTTATATAATCTATAGTGACTGTTGTCATGTTTATTTCTGCTGTGTAAAAGCCTTAACATGTGCTCTGCTGAAACACACGTTGTTTGTGATGTTATAACCGCCTCTCCTTTCTTAAGTTGCCAGGGATACATTCTGAGTATAATACACATTAGTAAAAGGATCTATTTTCATTTTCATTTGTCTAGATACACTTTGGGCGGCCGTGGTACATTATAAAAGTAGCCCAAAAAAAACGCAACCCGCGGCTCTAATTTTTCCCGCGACTGTATTTTCAAAATAGCCCACTTGTGCCGTTACCCTGGCAACACTGGTTCACTGTACCCTCATCACAACCTTCCGCGCTGCGATGACGGGAAGAAGTTGGGGTCAAACCTTATCACATGATTAATTTGCGTTAAAAAAATATTAACGCGTTAAATTTTTTTGATTAATCGCATGCGTTAACGCGTTAACGTTGACACCCCTAATATATATATATACACACATACACACACACATATATACACATACATATACATACACATACACACACACACACACACACACACACACATATATATATACACACACATACATACATACATATACATACAACATAAAACATATTAAAAAAAATATACCATATACATGCACGTAGATTAACCTTTTCTTAAACCCTTTCTCAGTGTTTTCTCATCGATGTTGTCCTCCACCCCTTCCCAAAACTCAAAGGTTAATATTCAAATTAAGTTCAAATAGTAGTGTAGGTGGAGATGTGTTGTTGTGATTGGTCTCAGACAAAGAAGGTCAACAGATTTATGACTGCTGGAGGGTAATGAGAGATGACCAGAAGGGGTGTAATTCTACTGTATTATGAGATGAACAGGATAGATTTTCCATTGAGATATAATCAATTAGTAGATTTTTCCAGGATGCAATATGTATGGATTTTCTTGATTTCCAGTTCATGAGGATAGTTTTCTTGGCGATAGCTAGCGCCACCAGGAGTATCTGACTGTTTATATTGTCTAAACTGATTATGGATATATCGCCTAGTAAACAAACTGATTGGTGAATTTGGGATGTGACATCCCATAGTGACCGATAGTGATTCAATGACCTTTTCCCAAAAATTTTTAATTGGGGTACAATACCAAAGAGCGTGAACATATGTATCTGTTTCATTTTGGGTGCAATGTGAACATGTTTCTGAAGTGAATCCCATTTTAAACAATTTCTGTCCAGTTAAGTGAAATCTGTGAAGTACTTTATACTGTACAAGTTGCAAGTTGGCATTTTTTGTCATAAAGTAAATATTTTTGCAGATTTGTGTCCAGAAATCGGCATCAGGAGCAATAGATAGGTCTGATTCCCACTTAGCATGTGGTAAACTTAATGTGTTGTCTGATTTTAATATTATTCTATATATTTTGGAGAGTAGTTTTTTTGAGGACGATATATTAATTAACTCTGAGATTAAAGGTGAAAGTTCTAGATTAACGGTTCGAATGTTAATTTTTGATTGGATAGATGATTTGATTTGTAGATATTCCAAAAAACTATTACTCCTGATGCCGTATTCCTGGACCAAATATGAAAATGAGGCCAGATTATTTCTATGAAAGATGTGTTGGAGTTGTGTTATACCCTTTTCTGCCCATGTGTGTAAATTAAGTGGCTTTTTATTAACTGTATAATCTGGATTATTCCAAATGGAGGTGTGTTTAGATGGAGCAAGAGGAGTGTTTGTTATTTGGTGAAATTTCCACCAGGCTGTCAGAGCTGCTGCTATAGTCGGTGCTTTAAAACAGGGGTGTTTTTTGATTGTCTGACTATAGAATGGTAAATCTGAAATTCGAATGTCCTTACAAATTGTTTGCTCAATATCTAGCCATATGTTTTCTGATGAGTTTGGGTGAATCCATTTGTATATCTGTTGAAGCTGATTAGCCAGAGAGTAATGGTAGAAATGTGGTGCTTCCAATCCTCCTTGTGTTTTTGGTTTCTATAGAGTAGATAGTTTAATTCTTGGGGTCTTATTTTCCCAGTAAAATTTAGTAATAATTGAGTCTAAAGATTTAAACCAGGTGAGGGTGGGTTGTGTTGGGATCATTGAGAATAAATAATTTAGTTTAGGGAGTCATTTTGATTACTGATATTCTGCCCATAACGGATAATGGTAATTTCATCCAGCGTTGAAGATCATCATTTATTGTTTTGAGTAATGGGGTGAAATTAAGACTAACCAGCTCTGACAGCCTGGGGGAAATATTAATGCCTAAATATGTGATGTGATTGGTGCATAGAGGGATAGGTGATGTCTGGGATGTCACATCCAAGCTATTGTGATTTAATGAAAGAATAGAAGATTTACTCCAGTTGACTGAATATTCAGAAATATGAGAAAATGAATCAATAAGTTTAATTGTTTCTTGTAATGATGATGAGGTATCTTGTAAATAAAGTAATATGTCATCGGCATAAAGACTGATTTTGCACTGTATGTTTAATGTTTGAACTCCTTTAATGTAGCTGTTTTGGCGGATGGCTGCTGCTAACGATTCGATAAAAATGGTGAATAATGTGGGAGAGAGTGGGCATCCTTGTCTAGTTCCCCTGTGCAGTGTGAAGCTACGTGATGTTAGTCCATTAGTGATGACAGTGGCTGAAGGTGATGCATATAGAATTTTAATCCAATTAATGAATGACTCCCCAAAACCAAACCTCTCTAATGTGGAAAACAGGAATTTCCAGTTGACCCTGTCAAAAGCTTTTTCTGCATCCAGAGTGGCTATGATGGCTTTTGCTTTTTGAATTGAAGAATAGTACATTAAGTTGAATAATCTGCGTGTATTGGTGGATGCTGGTCTACCTTTAATGAAACCGGTTTGATCTGGGTGTATTATAGATGGTGTGACCTTTTCTATTCTATGAGATAATACTTTGGCGATGATTTTAATGTCAGCATTGATCAGAGAAATGGGACGGTAGCTTGATGGTAATTTTGGATCTTTATTGGGTTTGAGAAGAAGTGTAATTGTGGCAGTATTCATATTAGCTGGGAGTTTTAATTTTTGTTGTGACTCATTTAACATTCTGATGAAGAGTGGTGATAAAGTGGACCAAAAGTGTTTGTAAAACTCAGCGGGGAATCCATCAGGACCTGGTGCTTTATTATTAGGCATGTGTTGTAGTGCTGTAAGAAGTTCAGGTTGAGTGATGGGTGATTCTAGGCTGTTTCTTTGGTGTTCATTCAGGTGTGGCAGATTGATACTGTTGAGAAATGAGTTGATGTCATTTTGATTTGGGTCTTTTTCTGATGAGTATAATTTGCTATAAAAATTTTGAAAAATTTGGTTAATTTCTTCCGGTGAGTTAGTGGATTTTCCTACTGGGTCTGTAATAACTGAAATTGTTGCTTTTTCCTTGTTTCGTTTGATTTGATTTGCCAAGTATTTACCAGATTTATTACTATGGTGAAATTCTTCTTGTCTGAACCTATGAATCAGGAATTGAGTATGTTTATTGATTATTGCATTTAATTTAAGTTTATATTCTCTTAATTTATTTTGGGTTTCTTCTGTTGGGTTATTTATATTGATGTCTTGAAGTTGTTTAATTTTCTGTTCCAATTCTATTTCTTGTTCTTTTTCCTTTTTTTTGTAAACGGAGTATGAGATTATTTTCCCTCGTAGTACTGCTTTTCCTGTTTCCCACAGAAGAGAGGGAGACAATCCAGGGGTGTCATTCATTTCTAGAAAGAATGCCCACTCTCTTTTAAAATAGTTGTCAAAATCTGGGTCTTTCAAAAGAGATATGTTAAAACGCCATCTGGTAGCAGGTTTATGAGGTTCACTTCTGTTCCATTTTAATGTTACTGGGGGCATGGTCGCTAATGACAATTGGATGAATCTTTGATTCGGAAATGTTTGATATAATAGAATTACTGGTGAGAAAGAAATCAATGCGGGAATATGAGTGATGGACTGGTGAGAAAAACGAGTATTCTTTAGCATTTGGGTGTTGTAATCGCCAGCTATCGCCAAGACCAAAATCACTCATGAACTGTTTTATGGTTTCTGCAGATTGCCACATGCGTTTATTATTTAAACTAGATCTATCTATTGCTGGGTTGAGAACTGTATTAAAATCACCTGCTATTATGACTGGACAATTAGAAAGATTTGAAATAGAGGAAAAGAAGTTTTGAAAAAAAGATGGGTCGTCTGTATTTGGGCCGTACAGATTACCAATTGTAACTGGGCTATTATCGATTGAAATGTTTATAATAATAAAACGTCCCTCGGGGTCTATAACAGTGGCATTATGAATAAATGAGATGTTTTTACTTATTAAAATGCAAACTCCTCTTTGTTTTGTATTATATTGAGCTGAGAAAAAATTATTGTATTTTGATGATTTAATATTATCTTGATCTGCATCTGATAGATGTGTTTCTTGCAAAAGGCATATGTCCGCTTGTAGTTGTAGCTTGTATGATTCATGACTTTGACCTTCTTTGCCTGAGAACCAATTCCACGAACATTCCAAGTTAGAAAATTGATAGAAGACATGTTATGGAAGGGAAATGAATATTACAGTATGAATGTATGGGTGCTGTGTATGTATAGGTGTGAGTGTATATATTTATGGAGTTATGACTGTATGTACATGTGTGTGCATAACATGTTAATGTTGTTGGCAGATGAACAAAACTGAAGAAACATAAATGACAGTGTGTATGAAGCAAAACAACAACAATACAAGGAACATTAAATACTGACATAATGTGAAACAATGATATTATGTTGGGGGGTGGCGAGACCAAGGTGCAACATGAGAGCTAATTGTGATCTATTTTTAAATTAATGAACAACAGTTACTTATTAGGAAATGCGAGTGAAGAGTTCAGAAGAGCCAGGGGGTAATGTCTTTATCACGGTATAACTGTCCATTTATGTAAAGTTTGTCCACAGTGATGATTGCCTTTTTTCCTTCATTCATCATTTGTTTTCGGATTGGGAAGAGAAGTTTTCGACGCTCGAGAATGTCCTTTGGATATTGATTGTTGAGTCCGTAGTTTGTGCCTTTGAGTTGTCTGCCTTGCCTCTGAACCAGTTCTTTTTGTTTATAATGTTCGAATTTTGCGATGATTGAACGTGGGCGGTTGTTGCTGTTCTGGGATCTGATCCGATGCACTCGGTGAAAAGTGATATCCTGTACAGTTTCAGATGGTAATTTGAGCTGTTTTATCATGAAGTCCTTTACTGATTGTTCGGGGTCGTCTGGGGTTTGTTCCGGAATGCCTGTGAAAACTAAATTGTCCCTCATACTTCGTGATTGTAAGTCCAGAATGCTCTCTTTCATGGATTTGTTTTTTGTGACAACGGAGGTGGTTGAGCGGTAAGAGAGTGAACGGAGTCCTTTAAAAAATTATTTTCTTTGGTGAGAGTGTCTATCTGTTCTTGGCTGAATTCTAAGCTGTGCCGTAGTTCTTGAAAGTCCTTGTGTATTACTTCTATTAGAGCGATCCTTGCATCAAGTCCGGAAAGTTTATTTTCAGTGGAGAGTAGAATGTGGCTTACCTCTGTGCAGCACGGCGGTTTAGGTGATGTGGATGGTGTTGAACCTGTGCTGGATAGTGAATCGGGACGGGGTCTTTTGGAGTTTGGAGTGAGATTGCCTTTACTTTTTTTGTTGTCGTCTGGTTTGTCCTTGTTCATGGTGCTGTAGAGTCTGTTATAATGCGTGTCGATATAATCCTCAAAGTAATCCAGGTTGCAAAGCGTTATAGTCCAGTTTTGAAACGGAAGGGAAAAAATGCAAAACGAGAGAAGAAAAAGAGATAGAGGAAAAAAATATATATATGATTGAAATCCAGCAGTGGGGAGCCGCCATTTTGGATTCTGCACCTGATCTCGTTGGGTTCTCGCGTTACGCAGCCATCGCGTGCCTCCCTTGCTCGAGTGCCGAGTTTTGCCACTGCAAGCACCACTTACATTTTCTTCAAGAAATGTACATATCTAGTTATGACTACTGTTACTAAATAACATTTTACTAAAACCTACAAAAACCTTTCTGTCGAGAGATGTAAATACATTTTACTATAGTTTATTGTGCATGCAGATTATATTTTAAGTTGTTTAAGCAAAATCAAGGAGTTTATCAGACTGGTTTATTCTATATTATTATTATTATTTATTCTGTATTGTGTGCTGCAGGTGCAAAACTTTTAGTAATCTTATCCAAGTTGTAGGCTAGTCAATAATGGTCAGTCGGATCTGACATAAAGTATCTGTGATGAAACTGTGACCACAAACACTATTAACTTAAGTGGATGAAAGGCAATAATCAGCAGTATGCGTTCATACAAATTACTTTATTTTAATGTTTTATTGATACAACATGGCACTAAGTTGTTAGAAAAGAAATGTGTAGTGACATCATTGCTTGATGACGCCAGGAACCGATGAATCAGCTTTTTGAATCGGTTCAATGAGCCGAACCGTCTGAAAAGAACCGGTTCGTGGAAATGAATCGGACTTTGCATCACTAGTCTTGAGCTATACAGAGTTAAATGAAACCTACCAGCCAATCAGAAATTAGAATGTTGTTGTTTCCGGGTAAATTACCTGATCCCACTGCAAGCACGTTCGTTACTAGGCAACATAGATGCGCACACTCACAGAGTATAAGTTGGGAGAGCAAGATAGCTAACCTCTTCATTTTTTTTAGTATTTTGATTTTATGATTCCTGGACAAAATCACTTGTGATCAAGATGGTGAGGGATGATGTTGGGGAACATAGCTAAATTTGTGCTAAATTGTTATTGATGCAGTAAAAAACTCTCCAAATTCTTAGCTTTGGCTACCTGAAGGAAAGGACTAGAGACTGCATCTGTTAAAGCAGAGCGCTCTTGCTATCATTTCAGTAATGGTTTATATCCTGGCAATGCGTACATTAATCATTGCATTTCAAAGATGTCAGGGAAAAAGCAAAAGAGTATTATTTCAATGACACACGCTCAGGGAAAGGTCTGCAATCCTGCTGTACGTGTGCAGTATGTATATTGAGCACTGCTGTTCAGTTGGCTTGTTTGGGGACAAATTTATTTATTTGTTTTTTGATACATTCATGTTTTTGAAATATATGCAACAAATCACTTTATTTGAATGAATTTGTCTTTTAATCAGATTTACCAATTGTTATAATTTCTATGTGTGCTGGTCAATTATGAACAATATGTGAAATTGAACTGCTAACAAAAGCTTGAGAGAATTGTGTGGGGCCGAGGGGCCGCTGCTGCAAATATCTGAGTGGCTCCTCCTCTAACAGATGCAATCTCTCTCCAAACTCCAAACCGAGCGTAAAAGTGGATTTCTTGTCCTGTGGCCCCCTCTATAGGACAGCATTAGTCATATAATCATATTTCAGCAATCGTGTTGCCAGGGTGAAATAAATCTTCCTAAGGCCTTCAGAATCAACAGTGCAGGCGTCTGTAGCTTAAACTCAATGGCAATGAAACCGTTGTTTTAACCAATCAGATTTCGAGTTGGCAGCACCAGAGCCATCTAGCAGGCTTACGATAACGTCAGCATTTTCTCGTCCTTTGATTGGATGCTCAGAGAGCGTACTAGTCAAAGCTAGCAAACAGCATCACTAAATAATTTTTGTTTTCACAGTATTATTACTTTCTCTCAGGTTTCTTACATATATGCTGTGTACAGCGTGTTATTGTAGATTTTTAGTACATTCTGAAAAATATTCGCCTTCTGTAAATGTAAATACTAAAGTACTAAATAACTGTGAAAAACAACCACACGCCTCCTCGGCACCGGTGCTGTGAAAGACTCGTGAAGATGAAAAACCACTAGAGTATGGTAGGTTAAATTTCATCTTTGACTTTTTTTTTTATCACTTTATGCATTGTATTCTGATGTTATCTGCCAGATATAAAGCCAGGTTTAAGTTTCTGTAAGAATATCTCAGTTTCTTGAGTCGAGCTGTATTAACAGGTCTTTTTTTCCTCCGGCCGCAGCGCCGCTGGCAGAGAGGCAGACCGATGGGAGACTCGTCCTGAAGAGAGTCATAGGGGTACGTTAAACACATGTATACACTTTTCTTCTTTGTCTTGTATGAATTATTTTAATGTTACTTGATCACTTTCCCAGTAAAGCTGTGCTAACTAGTATTTTCCTCCCGCAGCGCGCGGGCAGACCGGCGGGGAGACTCGTGAAGACGAAAAGCAGTAAGAGTTCGTTAAAATGTTAGGTCAACTTTAAAACACATGTAATCGCCTTATTTGTTTTATACCAATGCAATCTGTAAGGTATAAATACGTTTGAGTGAATAAATGGCTGTAAGAACATCGGGTAGACTGTTTTTGTGTTATTTTGTTAGGTGAATGCTTCAGCTAGAGATGATGTGCTGCGCAGCTGTGGCAACTGTTGAATTGTGTTAATTGGGTTTCTTGCTTTAGTAATAGCATTCATTCGCGTTCTGTGTATTATTTATGGTTTCTATAGCCGTGGCGTCATTATGATGGTATTAAGAGACCTCCACCTGTGGATTAATTCATGTAGGACTCCACTGAAGGCCTAGGGGTGCGTCTCAATCAGCTCCCTTGTTCAGTAGTCAGGGCACTGATCAGGGAGTCGGCCATTTTAAGGGCTGTCTCAATCGTCAAATCCTTCCAGCGCACTGGAACGTTCACTCCCTGAAAAATCCCACAATGCATCACGAATTCTAGGGAGCATCAGCGCTCACTATGCTCCCTAATAACGTCACATTTCTGAAGCGCAAAACATAAACCACACGAGCCACTTTGACAAATATAATGACACACGATAGAAGATTTGAAAAGACAAACAAAACTTTTTGGTATATTTCAACATAAACACACATCGCTAGACAGGCAATGAACACATCTAATTAACATTTATAATTAATATTCGGCTGAAATATTGTATGAACATGTAACAGAACAATGTCTTTAAAGAGAATAAAAAATATTTTCAAAATGAGATTGGTCCTGCCTGTTGTTTATTAATTCTAGAGATGACGTTCTACAATGTTGTCCGTTGACGCTGTACGTAATCATGTCACTGGGATTCGAGTGATCACTGTCCCAACGTGCAGTGAGTCAGGGAACATACCAGTGACCGAATTCATGTACACCATCTACTGATTCACGAGCTCGGGAGCTAGGGAGCTGATTGAGACGCACCCTAGGTGTGAAATGCACGGCCCGCCACTGTTAAAATCACATGATCAGCGACTAGTTCATATCAAGCTGAAAGCATCATGGCAGAGCATTAAAGTCGACATTTTAGTGTTGTCATCTGTGGATGAACTGTATTAGTGATCAGTATGAAATCAAATATTTTGCATTTGTTCAGAGGGAGTTTATTTATGCTGAGTACTGTAAATGCTATCATGTCTAAAACATCAGCCAAGAGGGATGAGGATTACCAGCAGCTGGACAAGACATTGTTCTGCTTCATATATTTATCATTACTAGATGCCACTGTAGTCAGAGTGAAACAAACTAAAAAAAAAATAATATATATATAAATATGAATTGGAAAATTGTTATATTAAAGGATATTAGGGAAAAAAAATAATGAATATTGGTACCAGATTTATATATACCAGTCATTGTGTATTTATCAAATTTTATTTTACAAGCTGATTTTAAACAAAATTTTACATCAAACGATACAACTTACTGAGGATAAAAACACATGACTATCAGAGGGATGATCTTACCACAGTTTCTCCAGTTTACAGTGAGGATCCTCCAGTACAGCAGACAGCAGCTTCACTGAATCTCCAAGTTTATTCCCAGACAGATCCAGATCTCTCAGGTGTGAGGGGTTTGATCTCAGAGCTGAAGCCAGAGCAGCACAACCTTCATCTGTGACGCCACAATACCTCAACCTGTAGAGAACAATAACACACTCTTCACTCTCTCAGATCAGATCAGATCAGATCAACAGGTACAAATCACAATCCTAAACAGACTAGTAAATATGTCTACATTTCCACTGAAGTTTTATCACAGTTGTGAAAATGATAAAGAAATTCAAAAAGCTTTCAACCCCTGTGCTTCAAAAATCTCTATTTATATTGGAAGTTTAATAATAAAAGAGGCACAGAGGCAGAGGTGGGTAGAGTACCCAAAAACTGTACTCAAGTAAAAGTAAAAGTACTTGAAGAAATATATACTCAAGTAAAAGTAAAAGTAATAGTCTGAATAATTACTTGAGTAAGAGTAAAAAAGTATCGGATAAAAAAACTACTCAAGTAGTTAGTTACTAGTTACTTTGGATCATATACTGAAAATAGTCTATTTTTATTTAGATATATAAATTTTATCTAAATATCTCTCTCTCTCTCTCTCTCTATATATATATATACACACACACACACTGCCATTCAAAATACTTTTAATGTTTTTTTTTTTTTTTTTTTATGTAATTTATTTCGGTGATGCAAATCAGAATTTTTATCAGCCTGATTTATTATCAATGCTGTTCTTTTACAGCTTTCTATTCATAAAAGAATCCTGAACAAAATGTCACAGGTTCCAAAAAATATTAAGCAGCAAAACTGTTCCCTGTTGAAAAAAACAGCTTTTGCTGGTAAGGTATGTTTTGAAGCATGGGATGCTGGTTTGAGCTGATTTAAGCTGGTCTTTTGCTGGTTTATGCTGATCCTTAGCTGGTTTAAAATGGACATGTGCATGACCAGCGCATGACCAGCACATGACCAGCATAAACCATCATCCCAGCTTCAAAACATACCTCACCAGCAGATGCTGTTTTTTTTTCAACAACACTGATAATAAATCAATAAATCTGAATGATTTCTGAGGGATCATATAACTCTGAAAACTGGAGTAACAGCTGTTAAAAATTCTGATTTGATTCACTGAATTGAATTAAATTATATTTTAAAGTATATTAATTATGTATTATAAATGTATATGTTTATAACCTCTGACACGGAGAAGAGTGAAAACTCCTCACATGACCGCTACTGAACATCTGAACATAACCAAACAAATCTTCTTCCGTCTGTTCTGCAAAATGTAAACAAATGTAGCCTTTATTTCTGCAAGCGTAAATATTGTGAAAATATCAATATTAATTGTGTCTAGGCAAAGGCATTCCTCCTGGAACTAACGCGGGTTTGGCGGGTGTTCATTTCATACTCTGTGACAGCTTATTTAATGAATAAATTATACATTGTATTTAATGTGTAAGGTACATGTACAACAAACTGGTAATGTCATAATAGTATCGTGTACTGTAATTGAATCTCTACCTGTGGAACCGACAGCACACGCGGTGTTCATCTAATAAAGATCTTCATAGCTAGCAAACCATAGCCTTTACAGATTTGCTTTCAGCTGACTGTAGATCCAAAGCCACGTCTTCAGCGCTCTTGATGTTACAGCTCTTCAGTGAGAACCGCTTCAGACGATCAGCGCGTGCGGCAGAACTGAACGAATCATTCAAACTGATTCGCGAACCGATTCACTGGTTTGCCAATTGATTTGATCAAGCCTTCGAACAGAATTGACTCAAAAGAATGAATCATTTGCGAACGGGCATCGCTCATTGCCCAGAAAAAAGTAGACGGCGCGTTTGGAATAAATTGAAGGATTTTTAACTTGTATTACATTAAGATAAAGTAACGAGAGGAGCGTCGCCCACAGTAACGAAGTAAAAGTACCGTTTTTTCACTAAAAATGTACTTGAGTAAGAGTAAAAGTACCCATTTTTAAATATACTCTAAAAGTATTAGTTACCCAAAAAATTTACTCAAGTAAATGTAACTCGTTACTACCCACCTCTGCACAGAGGAAAGATGATCTACATTTGTCATGTTTGTTAATCACTGTATGATCCACTGATACTGTGGTACAGGATGAAACAAAATTGCCTTTAATACTACTACTAATAATAATAATAATAAAAGCTTACTGATTTTGATTTCAGAACAAGTACAAAAATAAGTGAAAAGAGCAGCAGGGAAAGGAAAATTAATCAAAGTACCAGAAGCAACTAAACCTCCATTAAATGGCTGCTGGGTCAAAAACATGAGAAACCGGTCAGATTTTATATTATAATTAGATAATAATTGTGTAAATGTAATTAATTACACAACATACCAATTAATTAATCACAAATTAATCACACATCAAATTTGGCTGAGAAATTACCCCCAAAAGATCCTCTAAAGTCATTATTGTGTCAAATAAGCACCGGCGCAGACCCCTACAAACAGTGAACAGCTCGATCATTTAGCTCACTGCAGTTTTAAAGCCCTCATTATCTGTTTGTTTTTATTGGTTTTTGTCATTAAATTAAATTATATGATGTAATATATTGTCACATGCAATTTTCATGCTTCATCTTCAGTTAACAGAATCATTTTTTTTGCGCTGAGATATAGTGAGTCCACTTAACATTTTAAAAGCTGATTTTCTAAATTGTAGCTCTAAAATTTACATAAAGGGTTTAGGTCTTACAGAAGACAATAACATGTGACTATGAGAGAGATGATCTTACCTCAGTTTCTCCAGTTTACATCGAGGATCCTCCAGTACAACAGAGAGAAGCTTCACACCCGGATCTCTAATTGCTTTATTATTCAGACTCAGATCTCTCAGCTGTGAGGGGTTTGATCTCAGGACTGAAGTCAGAGCAGCACAATCTTTATCTGTGACACCACAATCACTCAAACTGTAGAGAGATGAAAACACACTTATTAAACACAAATTAAAATAAAAGACTAAAAGTGTGAAAAAAGACAAGTGGGACATGACATGGACTCAGGATAGCAAACTCTCAGTGTGCAACAGAGCAAACGTCATTCATTTTATTAATAATAAAACAAGTTAATAATCAAATTTGCAATAAAGAGCTTTACTGTGGATCAAATCCACATCATTTAAGTACTAACTCATTTATAACATTAAACTAGTTGGTTTCAAACTAATCCATGTTAAAGACATTGACTGGCAGGTGCTTTAGAGTCCAACTTTTATCTAAAAAACTGCTAAATACTAGAAATCAATTAATTTCAGGAATTAAAAATAATGATAATCAGGGAAGATTTACAATGTTGTTATTAAAGTATTGTTTCAAATATGTTTTCATATTAATCCATTAACTGATACTATTATTATGAGATTTAGATGTTCTTTGCTTTAACAGTGAAGTGATTGTTCTCAGTGATACTTACTGAACTTTAATCACAGGCAGCAGACTCTGAAGAACTTTCAGTTTTTCAGCTTTATTGTTTTTTCCAACAAATTTATTAATATCAAACTCATCCAGTTTCTTCTCTGATGTCAGCAACACAAAACCTACAGCTGACCACTGAGATGAAGAGAGTTTGGTTTCCTTTATTGTTCCAGATTTCAGATAGTGTTGTATTTCCTCCACTAGTGAATGATCACCCAGTTCATTCAGACAGTGGAACAGATTGATGGATTTCTCTGGAGAGTCAATGGTCCTGATCTTCATCTTGATGTACTCAATTGTTTTCTCATTGCTGTCAGATCTGCTTCTTGTCTGTTTCATTAGTCCTTGTAGGAGAATCTGATGAGACTCCACTGACAAACCCAGAAGGAAACGCAGGAAAAGATCCAGATGTCCATTTTTACTCTGCAGAGCCTCATCCACAGCTCTCTGATGCAGCTCAGATAATGAAACACGTTGAAACAATTCTTTTACTTTAGACAACAGACTCTGGTCAAACACATTTTTGTTGTGGTTTGTACAGGAGAAGTGCACATATAGAGCTGCTAGATGTTCCTGAATGCTCAGATGAACAAAGCAGAAGACTTTCCCCTGATACAAGCCCAACTCCTCTCTGAAGATCTGAGTGCACAATCCTGAGTACACTGATGCTTCTCTCACATCAATACCACACTCTCTCAGGTCTTCCTCATAGAAGATCAGGTTACCTTTAACAAGCTGCTCAAAAGCCACTTTCCCCAGTTTGAGGATCATGTCTTCATCTGTCACCTTCTTCTCATAGTCCTTCTCATGTTTGATGTTGGTCTGAAGGATCAGGAAGCGTGTGTACATTTGAGTGAGAGTCTTGGGAATCTCTCCACTCTCTGCTGGACTCAACATCTTCTCCAGAACAGCGGCTGAGATCCAGCAGAACACTGGGATGTGACACATGATGTAGAGGCTCCTTGATGACTTCAGGTGTGAGATGATTGTATTGGCCAGACTCTGATCACTGATTCTCTTCCTGAAGTATTCCTCCTTCTGTAGCTCACTGAAGCCTCGTACCTCTGTCACTCGATGGACACACTCAGAGGGGACGAGATCAGCTGCTGCTGGTCTGGAGGTGATCCAGATGAGAGCAGAGGGAAGCAGATTCCCCACAATCAGGTTCATCAGCAGCACGTCCACTGAGGCTGATTCAGATATATTACACAGTTTCACTTTGCTCTTAAAGTTCAGAGACAGACGACACTCATCCAGACCATCAAAGATGAACAACACTTTATATTCATCACTGGATATTTCCATTTCTTTAGTTTCAGGGAAAAAGTCATGAAGAAGATCTGAAAGACTGAGTGTTTTGTCCTTCATCAGGTTGATTTCTCTGAAAGGCAGTGGAAATATGAGCTGGACGTCCTGATTCTCTTTCCCTTCAGCCCAGTCCAGGATCAACTTCTGCACAGAGACTGTTTTTCCAATGCCAGCGACTCCCTTTGTCAGCACAGTTCTGATGGCTTTGTCTCGTCCAGGTAAAGGTCTAAAGATGTCACTGCATTTGATGGCTGTGTCCTCTGTTGCTGCTCTCCTGGATTGTGTCTCAATCTGTCTCACCTCATGCTCATTACTGATCTCTCCACTCTCACTCTCTGTGATGTAGAGCTCTGTGTAGATCTCATTCAGGAGTGTTGGGTTTCTCTGCGTCGCCGTTCCCTCATACAGACGACCAAATTTCTTCATCAGATTTAATCTAAGCACGCTGAGGACTTCATGCCTGGAAAATTAAAATACTGCATTATTAAATTAGCTAATGAGCACAATGTCTTTTCTGTATTCTGTATCATAATCAAATAATCTTTTACAGAAATATTAGACCTGGGATCAGTCTTTGTATCTTCACTCTTATAATCTAATGGCTGATTCATAGACGCGTCACTCCTCATCGACACACAGCTGGACTCTGATCTCTTCTGCTGAACTGAACTATAACAGAGAGAGATTAGAGTGAATCCTTTGAATTACCATATTTAAGAACATATTTATATGTTTATTACTTAATCACTTTAAAGAGTACTTCATTATATTTCATTTGTAAACACTGTTATTACAAAAAATGTTTAACTGAACTGAGTGCATTCACAATATAAAATGCCATACTATAATCATATTTTTACAGAAATATTATACCTGAGATCAGTCTGTGTATCTCCACTCTTAAAATGCATTGGAAGAACCATAGACCAGTCACTCCTCAGAGACACACAGCTGAGCTCTGCTTCTGATCTCTTCCTCTGAACTGAACTGTATCAAAACACATTTAATCCTTTATGATGATAATCACAAATTAAGTATTTTCATCAAAGGGAACTTCATGAGGAGGCTTTATGGTCTTTTTGTTTAAATAACATTTTATCTTAAAAATATAGAGACATAAAAAGCAGGATGGAGACTCCCATTTACTATCATTAAAATAGTGATTTAATTCAGCCTTTATTCAAAGTACCTGCATCCTGGAGAAAAATCTTCATCTCTGGATGTTTGTGTGTCATCCATGATGAAGCAGAATCTGATGTCCAGCACTGACTCTGAATGAAATGACAAACAAACACAATAATTCAGCTGAATGGATCCTGAGAGAAACAGATCATGAGACGCGGAGTTCACTCAAATACACAACATTAGTTGTGTTCACAAATGATCAAATAAACCACCACAGACAGCACCAAACACCAATGAAACCACGTTCATTTGCTTAAATTCAATTATCAAACACATATCAAAGAACTACTACGTTCTTCAGAGTAAATATGAACACGGAAGTCACCTGCACCTTCATCAACATTTAATTAGCCTTCATTAATTAGATTCACAAACTCCACCGGCTTCTACGCGTAAATCCTTGGCTTATCTTTTATAAAGGTTCCTATGAAATACTTATAGAATCCGTATAGAATTCCGTATAGAATCGATTCTGGCTGTTTAAATTGCGAAACTTCAAATGTACTTTTACTTTCATTTTTTTATTTGTGCCGCAAGCGATGAGTAAGGGAGCGTCTTTAAACTCCACGCTTAGTGGAAAAACCTTAACGATGTCAAATTATTTATTCAAGTTTTAGAAAACAAAATCATTTAAAAACACATCTGCATTTCTAACATTTCTACATTCTAAAGGTTTTATTAGGCTCACAGCGAGATTCTAGATTTATTACAGGTACTAGAGATTTTGCCTTTACCTCTCTTTATAACAGTTTCACTATAAGAACATTTTTTTTTTTTTTTGGCGATTTTTGAAAAGAAAAAAAAAATCATTTCACTGCATCCATCCATCCTTACCTTATTCCTTTTATTCTGAGTTTAGTAAACTCACTCATACATCTTATTTAGCCCTAAAAGGTGCATACTGGTACATTAATTGCACATATTAATCAGGGGCGTAAATTTAATCTAACAGTAGGGGGAGACAAGAAACATAAAATTTCTCAAGAGCAATTTTTGAAGGGGACACAAATAATACAGCCAAAATTGTACTTGTAAGGATAGATATGTGTAAACAGCATGGAGACCGTGTTTAAATATGAGTTCGGTTCATATGGTTCACCACGCGCTCATATTATAATGATTATTTTGCGTCCTCCATAGTATTTTAGGTTTCGTCTGGGACCGAGTACGTCTCTTTAGATATTTAACCGCATTAAGCCTGCCACTTAACATCATACTGAGCAAAACCCAACACAATATTAGCCTAATATCAGTTCACACACAGGTTTATCGCTGTGTTAGTTGTAGTGGGTGACAAGCTGCGGTATTAAGCTTGGTAACCTTATAAATTGCTCATAGAAAATACATCGGATATCATTATTTTTTGTCATGACTAATTTATTAATGATCCAGCATCATCTGTATTAAAGAGAAAGAATAATTTCACCCGATGTTTAAAGAGAATAAAATAGCCTTGACAGCCTAATTACTTACACATAACTACTAATGAACTTTGCTCTCTCCCACCCAGGGTTGCCAGGTTTTCACAGCAAAACCCGCCCAATTGCTACTCAAAACTAGCCCAAAACTAGCCCAATCGCTTTTCAGGGGGGATTTCCGGTAAAAATCGCGTTCTGGTGGGGTAAAATACACGTTTTTTGGAGGGGTTCCCCTGATAAATGTCTCTTTCCAGGGGCTAAATATCACGTTATTGGGGTCTCTCCAACTCGCGGACATGAAAAACATCCCGCGGAAAGAGCGTAAAAGTAGCCCAATTCCGCGGGAAAACTGTGGACTTGGCAACACTGCTCGCACCGGGCTCGTGTCCTGAGTGTATCGAGGCAGTGGACCAAACCACTGTGAGGCAAGGGAGGGGGAAATCAAAACATTTCTGAACTTAAAACGCTTTTTTTGGGTTTATTTTGTTTTACTACTTACACAATTATTTTTTTTTTTTTCCATATTATTTTTTATTAGTTTTATAACAACAACATTTAACAACAACATACCAAGAACACACAAAAAAAAAAATAAAAAATAAAAAATAAAAAATAATAAAACAAAAAAAGGGCAGGCTACATTACAAATGACATAAGTGCCTAGAATAGTTACAAAGGAGAAAGATAAAACACAGAGGAAAAAACAAAAGGGGAGATGAAATCAGCATGGAAACCACAATATCACAAATATACCAAAACAAATTAAGTACTACTGTTATTTAGCTGTTGGAGGAAAGGACCCCAGATCTTAGAAAACTTATTAAGAGACTTTGATTCATTAAACCGTAATTTCTCAAGGTGTATGACAGAGGTCATCTCAGCAAGCCACCTCTGAAAACATGGGGGAGCAGTAGACTTCCACTCGCTCAATATGATTCTCTTGGCCACCACCATGCCCAACATTAGTGCCAACTGCAAATAATAAGGCAAAGATGAAACTGTGTCAGAGTATCCAAAGATGGCCAATTCCACTTCAGGCAAGAAAGCCTGGTTGTATGTCGCAGAGTACCAAGAAAATATATCCTGCCAATACCTATGAAGTTTAGGGCAGAACCAAAAAGAATGAGATAACGTTCCCTCTGCGCCCTGACATCGATCACAAACTGGAGGCACTGCTGGGTATATCTTGTGGAGTTTGACTTTAGAATAGTGCAGCCTGTGTACAATTTTAAACTGCATTAATTGAAGTCTTGCATTGATAGAGCAACTATGAATTCTCTGCAGGATTTCAGACCAAAGGTCGTCAGATAGGTTGATGCCAGCATCCTTTTCCCAAGCTACCTTAAGATAATCAGAAGAAATGTTTAACTGCGATGAGAAGAGGGAAACAAACTGCGAAACCATATGCCTAGTATCAGGTGCTTGTCGCACTAGTTTATAGAACCGGTGTTCTTCCTGCTGGACCCTGTAATCGGAAAAAGCTTGCTGAACATAATGCCGAGTCTGCAAGTAGCGATAAAAATGAGAGTGAGAAAGACCATATTTACTTAGAAGGTGATCGAAAGAGGCAAAACGACCATCAGTATATAGTTCATTAAATGTAGAAAGACCCTTATTATTCCACAATTGAAAGATTCTGTCGCTCAGGGCAGGTGTAAAATTGTGATTCTTACAAATGGGAGAATATAGAGAAGGCTGTGTGATACCAAGAAATTTCATAATTTGTTTCAATATTCTTAAAGAGCTATGTACTACAAAATTTTTAGAAATGCTCTTTAAAGGAACATTTAAACTGGCAAGTAATAAGGCAGGGAGAGAGCTCTTGTTTACAGAATGAGATTCCATGTGAATCCATGTAGGAAAATCTGAATTCTCATTAAAACTGGGCGAATCAATACTCCAGTACATCAAAGCCCTTATGTTTGTGGCCCAATAATAATGTTGAAAAACTGGCATTGCCAGCCCCCCCATCTCTTTAGATTTTTCTAAGTGTGCCTTAGAGATACGATGAGTCTTAAAACTCCAAATAAAAGGGAAAATAATAGAATCTAGATTTTTAAAAAACGATTTAGCAAGATAAATGGGTAGATTCTGAAAGAGATATAAAAACCTAGGAAGGACCACCATCTTTACAGCATTAACACGACCAATTAATGATAAAGGCAAAAGCTTCCATTTTTCAATGGTGGATTTAAGACTCTTTATTGCAGCACTAAAATTAAGTTTAAATATATCTTTTGGATCTAAAGGAATAACCAATCCTAAGTAAGTCAAATGGTCACGAACAATTTTAAAAGGGAGGGACTCTAAAAAATTTGTTGAAAAATTATTACCAAGGGGAACAAATATACTTTTATTCCAGTTAATTGAATACCCAGAAAAAGAACCAAATTTTTTTATCAAATCCATTAAAGGAGGTAAAGAATCGACAGCATCTTTTAAGAATATAAGCAAATCATCTGCATATAGAGAGAGCCTAGTCTCTACCGACCCAATTGTAATGCCACTAATAGAGGCATGGTGCCGAATACTTATAGCTAGTGGCTCCAGAGCCAAATTAAATAGCAAGGGACTAAGGCAACATCCCTGCCTAGTCCCACGATAAAGTGGAACATAGTCAGATTTGTCCAAATTAGTGAGTACTGCAGATTTTGGGTTTGCATAAAGCATCTCAATGTAAGTACGAAAATTTTTTCCAAACCCAAACTTATTTAACACTAAGTATAGATATTGCCACTCAATCTGGTCGAAGGCCTTCTCGGCATCTAGAGAGATAACAGCTGCCTTAGACCCCTTAACATCTACATTATACATAACATTTAACAAGCGACGGACATTTGAAAAAGAAAATCTACCCAAAACAAAACCAGTCTGGTCATGATGAATTAAAGAAGCCATGTGTTTGCTCAAACGAGTGGCCAACACTTTAGCAACAATCTTCTGATCACAGTTAAGCAAGCTTAATGGTCTATAACTAGAAGGATCAGTATCATCCTTGTCTTTTGTCAATAATAAGCAAATGTTCGCTTCATAGAGAGAACGGGGAAGTTGTTTATTTTCAAAAGAATGATTTATCATTCTCAGCACCAATGGAGCAATAATATCTGCATGAGCTTTATAGAGTTCAATACAAAACCCATCAGGCCCTGAGGCCTTGCCATTTGGAAAAGACTTGATAGCCTTCAGAATTTCATCCAGAGTGAACTCTTTATCCAGATCGCTTCTGGCATCCTCACTAAGCTTCGGAGCGTCAATTGTATCAAGAAAATCAGTAATTTCTGAAATGGGCATGTTACATTTTGAAGTGAAAAGATGTTTATAAAATTCCAAAAAACGAGCATTTATTTCCTTTGGATTAGTTAATAACACACCTGAGTCTGATTTAATTTGAAAAATAGCTCTATTGGCCTGTATGCCTCTTAACTGTCGAGAAAGTAGTCTTTCAGGTTTGTCACCCATCTCAAACTGCTTACGTTTTATTTTGAGCATCATGTTACTGACTTGTTCACTCAAAATATTATTGTACTCGTATTTAAGTTTTAGCATAACATTATGATCTGACTGAGATTTAGATAATCTATAGGCATTCTCCAAGGTTGGAAGCAAGGTTTCAATTTCGGCAAGCCTTCTACGTTTCTCCTTCTTCCTGCTCGATTCATAAGCAATTATATTCCCCCGCAACACTACCTTAAAAGTCTCCCAGAGAATGGAGTCAGACACATCACCTTTATCGTTGAATTCAAGAAACTGCTTGATGTGAGAGGAGATGTATGTGTGAAATTGCTCCTGCAAGAATAAACAAGGGTTTAAACGCCAATTGTACTTAGACTGAGACACAGAAAGCTTAACCACCATAGTAAGCGGACTATGATCAGAAATTATAATATTATTATACTTGGTCTGTGTTACGTTCGAAATGAGTTTGGAATCAATAAGAAAATAATCAATTCTAGAATATGATTTGTGCACAGGAGAAAAGAAGGAGTAGTCTCTGTCGGATGGATGTTGTAATCTCCAAATATCAATTAAATTAAAAGACTTGCATAAATTGTTTAAAGTACTGACTGAACGTAAAATGTGAGGGGCCTGTGTGGAGGAGCGGTCCAAATAATCATCAAGATAGCAGTTAAAATCACCACCAATTATTAAATTAGTAGAACTAGGGTCAGAAATCAAGTCAAAAATCTTCCTAAAGAAGTTAGGATCATCAAAATTTGGACCATATAAATTTACACACGTAATTGGGAATGAATTTATATGACCAGATACTAAAATATATCTTCCAGAAGGATCAGAGATGACAGTAGACAAACGAAATGGGACAGTTTTACAAAATAGGATGGCAACACCCCTAGCCTTTGAGGAAAAAGAAGACTGATATACTTGTGAGATCCAGTTAGATCTAAGGCGTCTCTGCTCTGTAGGTCTAATGTGAGTCTCTTGCAAAAAGATAATATCGGCAGAGAGAGACTTAAGATGAGCAAATACTTTGCCTCTTTTAATCTGGTGCCCCATACCTCTAACATTCCAAGATACAAATGTGACATTGGTCCCCCCAACAGAACTATAAGCATCAACCTTTGTCATTGAACTTAAATATCACCAGTAAAAAATCAAAGGCGGCTACTTACACAATTATTTTAAGTATATGTCTATTATATTACTTTCAAGACACAGAGTTGCTTGTAATGATATTTTTAGGGGGAACAACCCTCAGATGGGGGGGTCCTGTCCCCCCCGTCCCCCCCGGGATTTACGCCTATGATATTAATATGAAAGTGTGCATAGTAGGCTACGTAAATGTTTACCACCCCAGTGACAGCTTTTGTACCTTTTTTGCTAGAGTATACTGAAGGAATGATGTTAGGATGCAGTGAAAAATTCAAAATCATTTTCTTACTTTGCAGTGTGATGATCAGAATGAAGTGAGATGTCTGTTCACCTTACAAACACTGTATCCAACCTAGAGGAAAATAAACCACAAAGTAAAGGGTCTAAATGCAGATTTTTTCTGGCTTTTGGCTTCTGGCCTTTTGTCATTTTATGGATCGTGAAGGTGAAGAGAGAGTCAAATGGAATAGAGACGTGATGCAGGCCAGATCAGAGCCTCACACGGTGAGCATGTGATTGTACAGGACAGCTGTCATACATTACCTGCTGTCTCAGTGCTGCTGTCTGCTCCAGACTTCTGTCTTTCCCCTTCATTTTACACATTTAGCTTTATAGAGGAGCAGCTGAATGCAGTTTAAAAACATAACACGTATATTAACAGCAAATACAGTCATAATAGTACATCATAATACTTCTCTTATAACAAATATAAACACCAAATATTGACTGATGTGATGACAAGAGGTCGTTTAAGTGTGTCAGCAAATACATCTTTCTGATATGTTTTCAGAAAAATGATGAAGTGACATCATTTTAAAGATGAAGTCATAAATATCTTTGAAAATACAAATAAATTGCTGTTTTCAGAAAAAAATGACAAAAAAAATTAAATCTACTTACGAAGCCAGCAAAATCATTTAAACCTCTGTAAACAGAATCACATTCATCCAATTTCCCTTTCAATATTGGTCTCTCAATGTTGTGTCAGATATCTAATGCTTTCTCCTAGAAATACTGAAGCCTGATTGAATCATGCTATTGCCTTGCAGTAGCCAATGACGTTCAAGCGTGTGAATTTGGGTTGGCCACGCCCCTACATAATTTGGCACTGAATGTCGTGAGACATTTTAGAAAAATTGTTTTAATATAGGCCTAGGTTTAAGGTTTAATATAGGTTTGTTAAATCTTGTGTATTTAAGATAAATAACAACACTCAATGCAAACAAACTACAATGAGGTGGTTGTTTTGTAAGGATACAGTAGAGTACCAAGAGCAAAAGAAAACACTCCCTGTTGCTGGCAATGGTCTGAACCTGCTGGGTAGGGGCTGGTTAGCAGACTTAAAATTGTTGTGGGAACAGATCAAGCATGAGAGACTAAGTTTTGCAGATTCAGACTGAAGATGATTTACAGAGGGTACTGGTGAAACACAGTGACATTTTTAAAGAGGATCTGTGAACACGGAGAGGAGTGCAAACAAAAAATCACATTTCTCCATGTGTCTAGATTTTTCCGTTCCAGAACAGCGCACTATGCAATGCACACAAAAGTGGATAAGGAGTTAAATCTTCTACAAAAGGAGCATGTAATCCGTCCTGTAGTACTCTGAGTGGCTGCACCAGTAGGTCCGATTCTGAAGACTGATGGCTCCATAAGGCTCTGTGGCAGTTATAAGTTGACCGTTAATTGATCAGCATCCTTAGAGCAGTACCCAATGACGTTGAGTATCTAGGATGCAGAGTGAACGTGAACGGTTAAATTAAATTTTATTAATAAAAAAAACAAAACAAAACAAAACAAAACAAACAAACAAACAAAAAAACCACAACAAAAAAACATGTCTAATTAATTAAAATCATGAAACTTAAACAATTTAACATCAATTTATTAAAAGTCTGACAAAAATTACGTTTAGGGCCCAATGAAATGTTTTATTTTTCCAACCTATTATTTCCAAACAAGATTCATTTATTCTTACAATAGCCTTATGATTTTTTCCCCTCAGAAATTATGTTGTATTTACATTTTTAAGGCATAAAACATTCATTTAATTTATCTTTTAATTACTGAAAATTAAACAAATTTTATTTTTTGGGAAAATAAAGGGGGTTTAATATTACAATAAAAACATTGAAGAAATAGTGTATTATTATTCCTTAAAAATAAGGTTTTAATAATTTTAGTAGTAGTAGTATAGCCTATTACGTATATTCTACTGAACAATAATAATGTATTTCTGCTGCAATGTCTTCAAGTTAAACCAAACTTTTATTTTGACGGGTTGCCGTGAATACCTTTACGTTTCTGCGTGTATAGACGGTTTCAACGGCAACAACATAAACAAACGTTGCTGCGCATGCGCGCTTTTTTGGCCCTAACTTAACTTCCGGTAGACAGCCAAATAGAATCAATAACAGCAGCAAGTCCCTCTAGAGTAGATTACTTTTAGATAACAAGCAAAATATGGTTGCTGCGTAAATTAGACAGACTTATTAAAAACGCAAATTCATTCTCTGCCAGCAGGAGGCGCTTTAATAAAGCTGGAGAACTAGAGGTTTCCCCGGTAACGGCTGTAGATAAACCAGTGCTGAGCTTACAAACACTGCTTTATCAGGCATATAACATACAAGATCAAATGAAAATGACATTTTCTAAAGACAGTGTTCCTTTAGAAATACAGTGATATAAAAATCACCCGCGCCTCGTTTTGATTTTTAAACATGCATTACATGCTCGCTTATGTTTATTCAATGAAGCCTTTTGGAAAATCGGTCAGTTTTGATATCATGGCGGGTCGCCACAAATAAATAAATGTATGGGAAACACATCCCACAGCACAACAACCTGAGCCCAACTTCATTACTCATCACTTTAACTTTAGCTGCGTTTGTAGTCGCGCCACTAGACAGAATGATAAACAAACACAGACCGGAAGTTAACTTCGGGCCAGGCGCGTGCGCCCGATGAAACCGTCTGTATGATATGATGCTAGTTTTACTCAAATGAAATGGTCAAATGCTCATGAAGTGACTCTCAGAGTAGTTCTGGAGATGTTGTTCATGTATTTATGTCCTCATTTAGTGAGATGCAGACATTAATATCACCGCAATTGTCACGCGTGATTCAATACGAGTAGTAAACAAAACTGCGCATCTGCGCCATTCATTAATACAGAGACACGCAAAATTCATATTTTAATAGTCGTTTGCGGCTTAATAATATTAGTAATAAATAATAAATACTAGTGGGAGTGTGCTCACAAACATGCACACATCGGGGCGGAACTCCGACCATGTAGAGACAGAAATGACATGCCGTCATGTAAATAAGATAAATAACATAAGGCTATTTAGTTTGTTTAATAAAAGAACAAGGTATACCTGTTCTATAGGAAATGTAACTTATAATGGCAGGGGAAACACTGATCTGATTTATGTAAGTATTAGCTCCATAAACTGAACACAAATTCGTGATTGCCTCAGTCCCCGTTAAATTTCATATGAAAATGGCGGCAGACTTCGATCAGCTCCTTTCAGCGAGTTCTTCAGTCTGCAGACCGTGGCGGCACAGAGCAAGAGGACAAGGTGTGTGTTTATCGATAGACTGTTATCATATCGGCATCTGTGCAGTTCCTTGTCATAAATACAGTTTACAAAATATCATAGGGGAAGCAATAGGTTCCCCATCTACTGTAGCCTAAGTTTTTGCTGCGTTCAGTCCTCATCACACCACAGCTTTTTCCTCCATTGAAAATTAAGCACATATGAATGCATACTTTATAAAGCGATCATGTTGCCATTTTCATTTTAAAATTTAACTTTCAATGTAATACATATTCCAATTCATGTGGCAAAGAGGTTTGCATACTTGAGCTAAGGAAAGAGTGTTGTACTAGAAATGCAAACAGCAAAATTTTGTGTTTGTACAGTAAACAGGTGTGTGTGTGTGTGTGTGTGAGAGAGATCATGAAGACTTGTATTTGATTTATTCAGTACGCAAATGTTATACATATCTATGCAATACAGTGGAATACTGCAGTAAGTTTAGTATACCACCCCTATTAGTCAAATATATTTTTTATTTTATTTGTATATTTATTATTATTTTTTTATTATTATACCCTCATTGGGGGCTGAGCCCCCCTAAAATCAAAATCCTAGAAAACCTCCCAAGCCACTATAGAAAAGCTAATACAGAGTTTCAGTGTATTTGGACTGCCTCGGGTGTTGGTATCAGACAATGGATCTTGCTTTACAAGTGCAGATTTTGCTTCATTCGTGAAAAAGAATGAAATTCAGCACATCAGAACAGCATCCTTCCACCCTTCCTCGAATGTATTAGCGGAAAGAGCCATGCAAACTTTCAAAAAATGGTCAAAAAACTTTGGAGACGAGATTAGTAGGTTCCTGCTTAGTTCTAGGATTACTCCACAAACCACGACTGAGTTGTCTCCTGCTGAAATGAAGATGTCCAGACAATTAAGATTGACTTTTGATTTGCTTCTACTGGACCTGGCAACCAAAGTATAAAAGAAACAGTTAAAACAGAAAGAAGAACATGACAACAGTGTAGACCTGTGGACCTTTGGGTGATGCTGTGTATGTAAGAAATTATGGCTACGGCCCACAATGGGTTCCTGCTGTGGTTGAAAGCTGTACGGGTCCGCTGTCTTATACTGTTTTGACAGGAACAGGACAGAGCTGGATAAGACATGTGGATCAGCTTCGTAAGAATCACACACTCACAGCTCCAGACTCCACAATCACTCAGGATTCACCAGTTATTGAAGGAGGAATTGTGAGCCAGTGGGATGGAAAGAACCACTGCCAGTGTCACAGGAAGAGTCAGAGACTATATCTGAACAGTGACAAAAGGCGGGGAGAGCTGCTCCGTCATCAGAGTCACTGGCTATAAGGAAGTCAGCCAGAGGAAAAAAAAAAAACAAAAAAAAAACCTTGAACAAGGTTATCTGAAAGACTTTGTTAGATAATTTAGTATGAATTTATATTAGTTTATTATCATTTACTTTTATTTATTTTCTTTAGGGTACAATAAAGGTACATTAAAAGAACCCCAAGGGTTACCCACAGTGCTTTACATAAAAGCAAACAACCAAAACACCATCACACACATGTTGACCACTCTAACAATCACAAATAACCTACTATATAGTTTAATTCACATAAGCTGCCACCCCAAAGTAAGCTTTCAGCAGTTTCTTAAACATTGACAGAGATTTAGCAGATCTGATATGAAGCGGCAACTCATTCCACAATCCACTAACTCAAAGCCCTATCGCCTTTTTGATGACGAATTGTCCTAGGCACTACCAGAAGTTTATAGTTTTCCGAGCGCAAGGCTCTAGGGGGATTATAAGGTATCAAGAATTTTGTGAGGTACAAAGGTGCCTGGTTGCAAAATATATACAAAATATTAAAATATATATACAAAAATTAAAATCTTATATTCTAAAACAAACAGGTAGCCATGAAATTTCTTTACCCTTTTTAGAAGCGTCGCCGCTGCATTCTGAACTGATTAATCGAACCAGGGATGCGGCAGAGATGCCCCCGTACAGCGAGTTACAAAAATATGACATCTTTGCTATAAGAAGCACAGGTTAGGTAATCTAATGATACATACAGGTGCATCTCAATAAATTAGAATGTCGTGGAAAAGTTCATTTATTTCAGTAATTCAACTCAAATTGTGAAACTTGTGTATTAAATAAATTCAGTGCACACAGACTGAAGTAGTTTAAGTCTTTGGTTCTTTTAATTGTGATGATTTTGGCTCACATTTAACAAAAACCCACCAATTCACTATCTCAACAAATTAGAATACTTCATAAGACCAATGAAAAACATTTTTAATGAATTGTTGGCCTTCTGGAAAGTATGTTCATTTACTGTATATGTACTCAATACTTGGTAGGGGCTCCTTGTGCTTTAATTACTGCCTCAGTTCGGCGTGGCATGGAGGTGATCAGTTTGTGGCACTGCTGAGGTGGTATGGAAGCCCAGGTTTCTTTAACAGTAGCCTTCAGCTCATCTGCATTTTTTGGTCTCTTGTTTCTCATTTTACTCTTGACAATACCCCATAGATTCTCTATGGGGTTCAGGTCTGGTGAGTTTGCTGGCCAGTCACTGGTCATTTAACCAACTTTTGGTGCTTTTGGCAGTGTGGGCAGGTGCCAAATCCTGGTGGAAAATGAAATCAGCATCTTTAAAAAGCTGGTCAGCAGAAAGAAGCATAAAGTGCTCCAAAATTTCGTGGTAAACGGGTGCAGTGACTTTGGATTTCAAAAAACACAATGGACCAACACCAGCAGATGACATTGCACCCCAAATCATCACAGACTGTGGAAACTTAACACCGGACTTCAAGCAGCTATTGGGCTATGAGCTTCCCCACCCTTCCTCCAGACTCTAGGACCTTGGTTTCCAAATGAAATACAAAATTTGCTCTCATCTGAAAACAGGACTTTGAACCACTGGGCAACAGTCCAGTTCCCTATCTTTCGGTCACTACGAGTTATGTTGTGACGACATAGGGGATTTACTTGGAAGCCCCAATCATCTCTGACTTTAAGAGAAAACGCCAGTGAATATTGGCTAGTGGATTTTGCATACCTGAGCCACTCCCCGTGCACACGGGTATAAATAGGCAGTAGGTGCATCCACTCATTAGATTTTTGCTTCGGAGCCGAGTGGATGAACGTGTTGATCTCCACAAAGCCTTTCATCATCTGTCTGGAAGCTGTTCTGGTTGGCGCTATGGTGCAAACAGCGGTGTCCCTGTCTGCAGCGATTCCCCTGGGCACTTCAACTAAAAGAGCAGATTTCCTAAAAGAGAAAATCACGGTCGGTTCGCGTCTTTTTAAAGACGCCGTTCCGGCCATGTCCTCTTGGTTGCGGTCGTTTCCTATCCTCTGTCGACAGCCACGATCGTTGTCTTTAGTGTCTGGGCATCCAGCACACTGAAGCTGCGATCGTGGATGGTTTATGCACTTGTTGTGAGCATGTAACCATGGTAGCGCTGCGATCGTGCCTCTCTCTCCTCACGGGGATGGGAGGGGCTCCCTCTGTCACTACCCGCGCTGGCTTCTCTGCTACGAGCAGAGGCGATCTGAGGGTTACAGTGAGAGCCTTTCCGCCGGGCCAGTCCCCACAGACCTTTCACTCCTCCCGCAGCAGCTGTTCTGTGCGGCTCCCCGGTGATTCTGCTGTGCCATCTTACGGCGTGCTCAGCGTTTCATTCGGCGCACCGATAGAGGATCAGAAGTTGATAGCAGCATCGGGGGATGGGCAATCGTCCTCTGAGGATGAAGATTCGGCAGGGCTGCCCCCCTCGGGTGTCGCGGTCGCCGGTGAATCGGACCCAGAGTTGACGGCCGTGCTTTCCCGGGCCGCTGCGAGCATCGGGCTGGAGGCGTGCAGACCTCTCAGTCCCGAGTCCTCGCGGCGAGATGATTGGCTCCTCGGCACGGGCCGTGGCTCGCGACCACGCCCTGCACTGGTCCCTTTCTTCCCGGAATTGCACGAGGAGCTGATGAAGTTGGGGACGGCCCCTTTTTACGGCCAGAAGCGGCTCGTTTGTCTCCCCCATCCTCGCTACCCTCGATGGCGGGGCGGCTAGGGGGTACGTTGACATTCCCCAGGTGAAGAGTGCGGTTGCGGTGCACCTGTGCCTGCAAAACGCCACCACTTGGCGGAATCGTCCTCGTCTCCCGTCCAAAGCCCGTAAGCTGACGGGCCGCTCTCGCGGCCAAAGCTTACAGCGCTGCGGGCCAAGCTGCCTCTGCTCGGCATGCCATGGCTATCCTGCGAGTACACCAAGCCAAGGCATGAAAATGCACAAGGGTAGTACCAACCCGAGGTTGAAGCAGGAACTGTGCTCGGCGACTGACCGTGCCCTACGGGCGACGGAAGTCACAGCGCAGTCCCTCGGGAAGGCGATGTCCCCACTTGTGGTCCAAGAGCGCCATCTATGGTTCAGCCCTGCTGAACGAGCGACGTCGACAAAGTGCGCTTTCTCGACATTCCCGTCTCCCAGGCTGGACTGTTCGGCGACACTGTCGAGGACTGTGCCCAGCAGTTCTTGGAAGTACAGAGGCAGACCGAAGCCATCCAACACATCTTGCCCCGACGTGATGCATCATCTGCCACCGCTCCACCACAGGGCAAGCCCCGGTCTGCTTGTCGCCGTGGGCGCTCTCCTGTGTCCCCCAGAGCCGCTCCGCCCCGTGCTGAGGTAACACCTAGGTCGGCGTGTTGAGCCTCTCGCAGGAGCACAGCGCCCCCTGTGTCCTAGCCGGCCCCTAAATCGTCCAGGAAGGTGACAAAGCGGCCCTGACACAGGCAACCCGGAGATGTGGGAAGCTGCTCTTTCTTGGGAGATGGCGAGGACAGCGCCGCTCCTTCCCCCGGAGGAGGGCCGGGTGGGGAATCTTCTGTTTCTGTTCCGCCGCTGGCTCAAGGGCCAGCAGTACCCACATTGTCAAAGAAAGAGCAATTTCCTTTTCCTCCGGGTCCTCAGGCTCGCGGGTCGACAATGAGCGACGCGATGCCTCCTCACTCTCGCCCACGAGCCCCCCCTTTTTGCCAGTAGCCAAGAAGTTGCGGTTGGGAGACGCAATGCCTCTCCACGCATCTCTGGCCAGTCCCTCCGGGGATGCGGGGAGTTCTGCTGTGATCGGTCAGAACGCGATGCCTTCTGGGCTATCCAGCTCAACTCCCCTCCGCTGCACCACCGCGGGTATGTTGATTGTCCCTTTCGTGCCACTCGCACAGAGTTTGGGGGCGTGGCTTGCGCTGCCCAACCCGTCCCGCTGGCTCATTCGCACAATCCGACTCGGCTATGCGATTCAGTTCGCCAGGCGACCTCCCAAGTTCAGCGGCGTTCTCGAGACTTCGGTGGCAGACTGAGACACACCTGTCTTGCGTGAGGGGATTGCTGTCCTCCTGGCAAAGGATGCAATCGAGCCAGTCCCTCCAGCCGAGATGAAGCAGGGGTTTTACAGCCCCTAACTCATTGTACCCAAGAAAGTCAGTGGCCTTCGGCCAATGATGGATGCATCCAGCCCCAGGATTGGTTTGCAGCGGTCGACCTGAAGGATGCTTACTTTCATGTCTCGATATGCCCTCGACACAGGTCGTTCTACAGTTTGCGCTCGAGGGTCAGGCAGGGAAGTACAGTGTTCTCCCCTTCTGGCTGTTCTTGTCCCCCGTGTCTTTACGAAGGTCACAGAGGGCGCCCTTGCCCCGTAACGGGAAGTGGGCATCAGGATCCTCAACTATCTCAAGCATGGCCTGCGTGCGAGAACAGTTGTGTGATGACAGGGACCCAGTGCTCCGGCACTGAGCCAGCTGGGGCTTCAGGTCAACTGGGAAAAGAGCAAGCTCTCCCTCATGCAGAGAATCTCTTTTCTCGGTGTGGAGTTAGACTCGGTGAATATGATGGCGCGTCTCATTAACGAGCGTGCCCAGTCTGTGCTGAACTGCCTGAGTTCCTTCAGAGGCAGGACGGTGGTACCACTGAAACCCTTTTCAGAGGCTCCTGGGGCATATGGCATCTGTAACCGCAGTCTCGCCGCTCGGAGTGCTTCATATGAGACCACTTCAGCACTGGTTACACTCCCGAGTCCCGAGATGGGCATGGCGCCGTGGTACAGTTCGCGTGACTCTCACGCCAATGTGTTACTGCTCATGCAGCCCCTGGACGGACCTTGTATTTCTACAGGTCAGGGTGCAAGTGTCGGCATGTCGTTGTCACGATGGATGCCTCCAGTGCGGGCTGATGCGCTACATGCAACGGGCAGGCAGCCTCGGGGTTCTGGACAGGGCCTCGACTGCTTTGGCACATCAACTGCCTCGGGTTGCTGGCAGTGCTACGAGCCTTGCGGCAGTCCGGCCGCTGCTGCTTGGCTAGCACGTGTTGGTCCGCATGGCCAGCACTGCGACCGTTTCGTAGATCAACTGGCAAGGTTGTCTATGATCATGTCGCAACTCGCCCGCCATCTCCTCCTCCTTTGGAGTCAGACGTGGTGCAAGTCACTGCGTGCCGTCCATATCCTGGGGGAGCTCAATCGTGCGGCCGAGGTGTTCTCACGACAGCCCATGTTCCCCAGGGAATGGCGACTCCATCCCGAGACAATCCAGCTGTTCTGGAGTTGATTCGAGGGAGCTCAGGTAAGCCTGTTGTCTTCCTCGAGTCCTCCCGCGGCCAGTTGCATGACTCCCTGACCGAGGGCCCCTCGGCTTGGATGCACTGGCGCACAGCTGGCCTTGGTCTTCACGCAGGCATGCGTTCCCCAGTGAGCCTTCTCGCACGAACACTTTGCAAGGTCAGCGAGGAAGAGGAACAGGTCCTGTCGTTTGTGCCTCTTTGGCCCACCCGGACCTGGCTTTCGGAACTCACGCTCCTCACGACAGCCCCTCCTGGTGCATCCCTCTGAGGAAGGATCTTCTTTCTCAGGGGCCCGGCACCATGCGGCACCCGCGTCCACTTCTTGGAGCCTCCATGTGTGGCTCCTGGACGAGATGCGGCAGACTCCCTCTATGAGGCAAGCCTATGCCCTGTATGAAGTCTGTTCACAAACTGGTGTTCTTCTCGCTGAGAAGACCCCCGAACATGCACGATTGGAGTAGTGTTTTCTGTCCTGCAAGCAAGGTTGGAGCGTAGGCTGTCACCCTCCACCTTGGAAGTGTATGTGGCTGCTATCGCAGCGCATCACGATGCAGTGGACGGCCGGTCCCTGGGAAAGCACGATCTCATCGTGAGGTCTCTGAGGGGTGCCAGGGGGTTACATCCTCCTAGGCCACCCCCGGTGTCTTCCTGGGATCTCTCTGTTGTCCAGGCTGGACTACAGAGGGGTCCCTCTGAGCCGCTGGGTTCAGTTGAGCTTAAATTCCTGTCTGCTAGAAGACAGCACTCCTGACCGCGCTCTCATCCATCAAGAGGGTCGGGGACCTCCTAGCATTTTCGAGCGAAGAGTGCCTTGTGTTCAGGCCGGTCTACTCTCACGTTGTCCTGAGACCCTGGCCTGGATACGTGCCCAGGGTTCCCACCACGCTTTTTCGCGATCAGGTGGTGAACCTGCAAGCACTGCCCTCGGAGGAGGCAGATCCAGCCTTGGCGTTGCTGTGTCCCGTAAGAGCATTGTGCATATACGTGGACCGCACTCCGGAGCTTCAGAAGCTCTGAGCAGCTCTCTGTCTGTTACGGAGGTCAGTAGAAAGGGTAGGCTGTCTCCAAGCAGAGGTTGGCCCACTGGACAGTGGATGCCATCGCCTTGACATACCAATCCCAAGACGAGCCGTGCCCCCTGGGGGTGAGGGCTCACTCCACACAAAGTGTTGCTTCCCCCTATGCGCTGGTGCACGGCGCCTCTCTGGCAGACATCTGTAGAGCTGCGGGCTGGGCGACACCGAACACCTTCGCGAGATTCTACAGTCTCCGCGTTGAGCCAGTTTCTTCCCGTGTGTTGGGTAACAGGTAAGTGACGGGAAGAGCTGGCCGGTGTCACGCTTGCTGCGCCATTCCCCCTCACCCGGGGATACGAGCGCCTTTTTCCTCCTCCAGTTCAGTTCCCCGGATGGCGAACCCTGGTGGAGTTCCTCCAGCACCCCCGGCAGTCAGACTGGGCGGAGCAATCTGACGCCAGGCCCAGTACTGGTGTTAGCTCGCCCGGGTCTCCGGTCAGCCCCTGTACTGGGCTAGGTGTCCGTATGGCTTGATTCCCTTCGGGTAATCCCATTGTGTATTCTTCCACGGTAAGGTTTCCCTCACGGTAAACCCGTGTCTTCCCTTGGCAGAGCCTCTGTCAGGCCCTGCTGGCAGCTCTCCTCCCTACCCTAGGTAGGATCTGCCCCAGGGTCCAGTCCTTTGTAGTACTGCCCCAGGCCTGGGTCAGTCCATATCAGTGTCTCCACATGTTACCTCCCTTCGGGCAGGATGTGGCCTCCGTTGCGCCCTTCTCTGGAAGGCTCGCTTCCCCGTCGTTACTGCCAAGCTGTAACAACAAATAGGAAAGACTTGAAGCAAATCTTTCATTGAAGGTCGAAATCCCTTCTGTTGAGAATTTCTGTGGGGAAAGGAACAGCGGCTTGGCTATCTCCAGCAGCGATGTACTCACCTGTGGTCCCTGCATGGTACCAAGGTCAGCGAATTTGCGCTGGGGCGATGGGAAGGTTACGACCTTTATGTAGCATTTGTCTGACACGCGGTTGCTTGCCAACATTTGCTATGCTATATGGTTGTGACGGGGTTCAGGTTGTGGCGCTTTCCATAGGACCCCTATGTCGTCATGACATAACTCGTAGTGACCGACAGATAGGGAACGTCTCGGTTACGTACGTAACCCTCGTTTCCTGATGGAGGGAACGGAGACGTTATGTCCCCATGCCACAATCTTGAACCATATATAATAAGTTTGTTTCCTCATGGGGACCTAAAAAAAATGTTCCCATAAGGTTACAATGTACTGTTATTACTATATTTGTGGGGACATTTGGTCCCCATAACTTACCAATACACACACAGCCTCTGAATATACATTTTATTTTCTATGATTGAACTGTTACTGCACACATAATGACCTATAAAGGGTGTATCAACTGTACCCACTTTACCACCTTGTACACTTAAAAAAATGCTGGGTTGTTTTTTTTTTTTAACCCAAATGCTGGGTTCAACTTGTTGGGTCATTTTATGTGGGTTATTTTTTTAATATTTTTTTACCCAGGTGCTGGGTAGTTTTTCTGTAACTAATTTGCTGGGTCATTTTTAATGCTGGGGTAATTTTTCTAGCCAACCACTGGGTTGAGCCTGTCTCCAATGAAACAACCCAGCTGCTGAGTTACAGTCAGAGCGTGGGCTTTTTGAGTCCACAGGAGAGAGCGGTTCTCAGCACCGCCGATTTGGTGCACTTCTTCATCGAAATAAAGGTTTGTTTACATTTTATGTCATTTATAAAGTCTTTACTGTGCTGTAAACTGTATTATTTTATGCAACGCAACATAAGGATGAGATGTCAGTCAGCTGCGTTAGCAGCGGTCACTTTGCATGATAGAAACGCCTTTTGCCTTGCATAACATGGATTTTATTCGTTATAGTACTGAGTTTAAAATATGTTAAAATATGCTCTCTAATCTCAGTACTGTTTTTTTATGGGCATCTTTCAGCTATGAGTGAAAAGCGAGGCCGCGGTCTAAAGTTCGCGGTTCCCCCGTGAACAGCAGCCCTTCACCAGCTCAGATTTCAGCGACACACCGGCATGAGAATTAGCACTATTTCAGTAAAAAGCGATCACAGAGAATGGTTGAATACACTTAAAATTAAAATGCTACTTTTAAGTGTTACATTTTTTTTTTGTCTAAAATACTTGTTAAACTAGTTTAAATATATGTAATGTAAACTATGCTGTACATTCTTCAAAATGTCTTCACAAGAAAGTAACTCATGCAGGTTTGGAACAATTTAAGGGTGAGCAAATGATGACAGAATTTTCATTTTTGGGTGAACCATCCCTTTATGTAAATGCATTAAATATGTTATTGCACACACGGCACAAAATTGTGCTTTACCATATAATACTCTAAATGTAGTTGTGCGACCAGGATTAATGGCAATTAAGATTTTTATGTCATTTATGTTCATATTACAGTTTTTCTCGATTGCTTAAACACATTTCCTAAGCATCGTATTCTCAAAACAGTAAACACGAATCCATAACTTCTAACTCAATTCCCCAAACTTCCTATATTCAGGTCAAAATGAAGCTCTCCACTCAAGACAACTCAATCTTGCTGAAAAACCAAACTTTGCTCTCAGGCATGACACACAAACAGACACACACACTACAACACAGTTTTACACACTGATGAGATAAATTCAAACCAATACTACAAAAACGGTAATAAGTGTGAAAGTGAAAGTCGTGACGTATTGTCAAGTATGGTGACCCATACTCGAAATTGGTGCTCTGCATTTAACCCATCCAAGTGCACACACACAGCAGTGAATAGTGAACAAACACGCACGCACACACCGTAAACACACACCCGGAGCAGTGGGCAGCCATTGGAGGAGCAATTGGGGGTTCGGGGAGCAATTGGGGGTTCGGTGCCTTGCCCCTAAGTGGTACTCCCCAAATGTTTTATTCCTCAATTTAATATATTGTAGAGTACAGTACAATACAGCAAACAACAACAAACATAATTATTCTGCCCCAGCATCACGTCTTTGGTCTGGGACAGGCCAAAGAACCTCTTCAACATCACAGGCTATACTGGCCCTGGCCAGACAGCGGGGGTAAAATCCTCTCGCATGCCTGATGTCCTTGTGTCATTGTTCACAAACAAGATAGGCAAAATGCTTAGTCATGTTGTCAATATAACAGTGCACTCTGTTAGTATTACCTGCTGTAAACTATGGCAACAGTTTGGATGACATTACTGTACTGAAATGCAGAAGGCTGCACTTCTTATGTATGCCATATATCCATTTCAAAAGTACAAATGAATACAGTACTGTATGTGGGATACTGATTGAAAAAGACTGGATATGATTCACAGTTACACTTTTACTGGTGGTCTGACCCAAAAAAAAAAAAATACACACATTACAACGTCATTGTGAAATAGAAAACAAAACAAAAAAAATATGTGCACAAAGGTGAAAATAAAAATTAGAAAGTCCACTCTCAGAACTCTTGTGTTGTCCTCTGTCTATATGCTTTCCAATTGAAGGTTCATGAGATGTACCTTTGAGCCATTTCAGAGAACCGGTTTATAATTGGTTGATCTATATTCTCTTCATTAGTGAAAGTCAAGATTCACTTGGCAAATTTATAAAAAGTCTATAGAAATGTGTAGAAAATATGCTTGACAGTTTATAACAATTAGATCAACCATTTTGCATTTACCATAATGACTTATACGATGAGCTAATGACTTGATGTTTTGAGGGGTAAGACTATAGCACAGAGAACTATATAATACATTTTGAGCAACATGACAATAGCAACTGATAATGTAGGAAACCACAGACAAATGTACATAATCAGTTGCATGAATGTACCAAAGCAATCGCAACTTGATCAAAAGATCAAAATTTTTTATGATGTGCACAAGTGACTAGATGATGTGGAGGTTGAACAAGTAGTTTTGAGAATTTCATTTCTGATTCGAGAAATGCATCAAAGCCACTGAGAAAAACTGTAAGCTGACTTTGACCCTTTATCCATCGAAGGTTCTGATTGGTGTGTGATAAATTTTGACTCTTAGTGTTTCCACTTGGGTAATTGTGGGGTAACTGAGCTCAAATTTTGCAGATTTGAGTGAACAATATTGAATGCTAGTGCTTTCTAAATGACCACATGGTGTAAGCACTGAGAAATGTAGGGATTTGTGTGTAGAGTTTTGCAGTAACAGTTCACCAAATCTGACTCATGTGTTAAAGCAGGGGAATAGTGTTTATAGTTCAGCAAAATGGGTGTACTTTTTGAAAAATGGCGTTATGGTTTTGGAATTTTAGTTCAAACCTGGTTATAGTGTTTTAGCAATCGAGAAAAACTGTAATCATTCAAAAGTGTCAAGTAAGACTCACCATTTAGACCAGTGAGCTGTTTTCTCATTTGACTATTATTCTGGGTTCATACAGGTGGCCACCAGTTTGTGAAAATCCATGGCTGTGTTTCCCAAAAGCATCATCAGCCTAAGTAGATCGTAGCACCATTGCACCATGATAAACTCAGCTCACAATGCTCCATTTTTCCCCAAAGACTTCATCCAATACTTAATTGACTTTTTTCATGAAATATAAAAGGGATATAATAAATAAATAAATAAATAAATAAATAAAAAGACAACCTAATAAAAAGAGATAAATGTGAATGTAATATATAGGCCTATTAATTCCTATTATACAACTTGAATAAATACAGCCTGTAGTTGGCAGCTTGAGTGTAATGACATGATCCCTATGCTTAAAACCCCAGCTCCTAAAATAACAGCCTTTTACTATACTGTATAGTGTCTTAGTTGCATCCATATATATTCGAATACAGGCACAATTACAGCTCTTTAATATGTACCACCCCCCTTTTTCAAGGGACCATAAGTAATTGGACAATTGACTCAAAAGTTGTTTCATGTACAGATGTGGGCTATTCCTTCATTATTTCTACATCAATTAAGCAGGTAAAAGGTCTGGAGTTGATTCTAAGTGTGCCATTTGCATTTGGAAGCTGTTGCTGTGAACCACATCATGCGGTCAAAGGATCTCTCCATACAAGTGAAACAGACAATTGTTAAGCTTCAAAAACAAAGAACTCGTTAAGCTTCAAAAACAGAGAGAGATAGCAGGAACATTAGGAGCGGACAAATCAACAGTTTGGTACATTCTGAGAAAACAAGACCGCACTGGTGAACTCAGAAACATAAAAAGGCCTGGACGTCCACAGAGGACAGCAGTGGTGATGATCAGAGGATCCTCTCCATGGTAAAGAAAAACCCTTTCACAACATCCAGCCAAGAGAAGAACACTCTCCAGGAGACAGACGTGTCTACAATCAAGAGAAGACTTCACCAGTGCAAATACAGGGGCTTCACCACAAGCTGCAAACAAGGCCAGATTAGACTTTGACAAAAAACATCTGAAAAAGCCAGAGCACTTCTGGAAAAGCATGCTTTGGACAGCTGAAATTAAGATCAACCTATACCAGAATGACAGGAAGAGAAAAGTTTAGAGAAGGCTTGGAGCAGCTGATGATCAAAGCACACAGCATCATCTGTGAAACATGGAGCTGAGTGATCATGAGCTGCATGGCTTCAGTGGCTCTGGGTTACTGGTGTTTAGTGATGATGAGACAGAAGACAGAAGCAGCGGATCAGTTCTGAAGTGTATAGAGATATACTCTCTGCACAGATTCAGCCAAGTGCAGCAAAGCTGATTCAGCGGTACTTCATAGTACACATGAACGATGACTCAAAACATACAGCAAAAGCAACCCAGGAGTTTGTGAAGGTAAAAAAGTAGAATATTCTGCAATGGCCAATCTCCTGATCTCAACCTAACTGAACTGCATTTCACTCGCTGAAGACAAAACTAAAGGCAGAAAGAGCCACAAACAAACAACAACTGAAGTCAGCTGCAGTAAAGGCCTGGCAAAGCGTTACAAAGAAGAAACCCAGTCTCTGCTGATGTTCATGAGCTCCAGAATTAAGGCAGTCATTGCCTGCAAAGGATTCTCAACAAAATATTAAAAATGAACATTTTATTTATGATGATATTTATAAGGTTGTAATTCCTAAGCACTTTATGTTATGTTTTTGTTAAACCCCTTGAATAAAGCCTAAAGTCTGCACTTCATTTTAATTCTATTCTGGTGGCATACAGAGCCGAAATTATGAAAATTGTGTCACCTATGTATGTTTCAGAAATTACTGTGTGGTGAATTCTTCATCATTTGAATTGTGTGTGTGTGTGTGTGTGTGTGTGTGTGTGTGTGTGTGGACTCGATTGCTGATCGATTGCTTCAGTCTGTTCCTGTCTGTTGTGCTGCTGAGAGGTTTGCGATTGTAGCTCCGCTTTTTTATTGAATCTTTACCGTACTTTCACTCTCTGTTGTTTAAAGTGATAATATATAACTTAATTCCCACCATATTTCTGGTATTATCTATCAAACTAATCTAACTAATTTGATTGTTCGCTTTTAAAACCGCGAGTGCAGCACGCATGCAGCGCGTTAGCCGGTTAGCTTGTTACTCGCGGTTCCATTCACGTTTCTATTCGCGCCTATTATTGTTTTCTTTTTTCTCGCTCCGTTTCATTTCTCTCTCGCTCCATTTTTCACAAGTTCATCAAACAACAGTGGTAAGTTAAGTTGGTATCATTCATCAATCACGGTGAGTAATGGCTTCTCCTTCTCTTGTTGTTTGCACTTCATGCCACATGTACAGTTTATCTCTCTCTGTCGGCGACGAGGGATTCATATGTGATAAATGCAGGGAAATAGTTAGGCTGACAGAGAAGATTTTAGAACTAGAGACACGCATCCAAACTTTAGTTGAGGATAGTAAGAATGTGAGGGCTGTAGATACTGCTTTGGATGTGACTAGCTCAGGGACTCCTGTACATTGTTCGGTTCCGGTTGAGCCCGTGCAGCAGCTGGATGACTGTGAGGCAAAACACCACTCTTCTGTTCCGATCAAAACATCAAACAGGTTCTCCCCACTCAGTGACGCACCCACTGAGAAACCTGATGAAAGTGCTCTAGTAATTGGCGATTCTATTGTACGCAACGTGAAAATAGAGACACCAGCCACCATAGTCCAATGTTTACCGGGAGCCAGAGCGCCTGACATCTTGGCAAATTTAAAAGTGCTGGCTAATGCTAAACGTAAATTCAGTAAGATTGTTATCCACGTCGGCGCTAATGATGTTCGACTTCGCCAGTCGGAGATCACTAAACATAATGTTAAAGAGGTGTGTGAACTTGCAAGTATGATGTCAGACACTGTAATATGCTCTGGTCCCCTCCGTGCTTACCGTGGCGATGAGATTCATAGCAGACTGTCGTCACTCAATGGCTGGATGTCTAAGTGGTGCCCGCAGAATAACGTAGGTTTCATAGACAATTGGAAGAGTTTTTGGGGCAGACCTGACCTGTTGAAACGAGATGGTGTTCTTCCCTCCTGGGGTGGTGCCGCTCTTCTCTCTAGAAATATGGCACATAGTCTTAGAGTTCGTACTTGACTAACTAGGGCCCAGGTCAGGAAGCAGACAGACTGGCTAAACCGACCATCTGCTAGCCGCCTCACGTCACAGAAGTCAGTTAATTCTCAGCACATAGAGACTCCTTCACCTAGATATCACACTATAGAGACTTTGTCTGTTCCCTGTACTAGAAAATACAGAAAACGTCCAAACCAAAGTAATAGTAACAATTTAATTGATGTTCAACAAATAAAAAATGTTTACAATACAGAGAAACAATTGATAAAACTTGGCTTACTGAATATCAGGTCCCTTTCTACAAAAGCACTATTTGTAAATGATATGATCACTGACCATAAGCTAGATGTGCTTTGTTTGACAGAAACATGGCTAAAACCAGATGAATACATTACTTTAAATGAGTCTACCCCCCAAGATTACTGCTATAAAAATGAGCCACGTCTAAAAGGTAAAGGGGGAGGTGTTGCTACAATTTATAGCAATATTCTCAGTATTTCTCAGAGGGCAGGCTTTAAGTATAACTCGTTTGAAGTTATGGTGCTGCGTATTACATTATCTAGAGAAACACGTGTTAGTGATAAATCCCCTGTGATGTTTGGATTGGCTACTGTGTACAGGCCACCAGGGCACCACACAGACTTTATTAAAGAATTTTTTTGATTTTCTATCTGAGTTAGTACTGGCTGCAGATAAAGTCTTAATTGTTGGTGATTTTAATATCCATGTCGATAATGAAAAAGATGCATTAGGATCAGCATTCATAGACATTCTGAACTCTATTGGGGTTAGACAACATGTTTCAGGACCTACTCATTGTCGAAATCATACTCTAGATTTAATACTGTCACATGGAATTGATGTTAGTGGTGTTGAAATTCTGCAGCAAAGCGATGATATCTCAGATCATTATCTAGTCTTGTGTAAACTCCATATAGCTAAAACTGTAAATTCTACTCCTTGTTACAAGTATGGTAGAATCATCACTTCTACCACAAAAGACTGCTTTGTAAGTAATCTTCCTGATTTATCTCAATTTCTCAGCATATCCAACAGCGCAGAAAAACTTGATGATGTAACAGAAACTATGGACTCTCTCTTTTCTAGCACTTTAGATACAGTTGCTCCTTTACGCTTAAGGAAGATCAAAGAAAACAGTTTGACTCCGTGGTATAATGAGCACACTCGCACCCTAAAGAGAGCAGCCCGGAAAATGGAGCGCAGCTGGAGGAAAACAAAACTAGAGGTATTTCGTATAGCTTGGCGGGAAAGTACCCTATCCTACAGAAAAGCAATAAAAACGGCTAGATCTGATTACTTTTTGTCTCTTCTAGAAGAAAACAAACATAACCCCCGGTATTTATTCAATACAGTCACTAATTTAACAAAAAATAAAGCATCAACAGGTGTTGGCATTTCCCAAGAGCACAGCTGTAATGACTTTATGAACTACTTTACTTCCAAGATCGATACTATCAGAGATAAAATTGTAACCATGCAGCCGTCAGCTACAGTATCGCATCAGATAGTGCACTATAGATCCCCTGAGGAACAATTCCACTCATTCTCTATTATAGGAGAGGAAGAATTGTATAAACTTGTTAAATCATCCAAACCAACAACATGTATGTTAGACCCTATTCCATCTAAACTACTAAAAGAGCTGCTTCCAGAAGTCATAGATCCTCTTTTGGCTATTATTAATTCATCATTGTCATTAGGATATGTCCCCAAAACCTTCAAACTGGCTGTTATTAAGCCTCTCATTAAAAAACCACAACTTGACCCCAAAGATCTAGTTAATTACAGACTGATCTCAAATCTCCCTTTTCTGTCAAAGATACTAGAAAAGGTAGTATCTTCACAATTATATTCCTTCTTAGAGAAAAATGGTATCTGTGAGGAATTCCAGTCAGGATTTAGACCGCATCATAGTACTGAGACTGCTCTCATTAGAGTTACAAATGACCTGCTTCTATCATCTGATCATGGTTGTATCTCTTTATTAGTTCTACTGGATCTTAGCGCTGCGTTCGACACTATCGACCACAACATTCTTTTGAATAGACTAAAAAACTTTGTTGGCATTAGTGGAAGTGCCTTAGCATGGTTCAAATCGTACTTATCTGACCGCCATCAGTTCGTAGCAGTAAATGAAGAGGTATCATATCGATCGCAAGTGCAGTATGGAGTAAATCAAGGCTCAGTACTAGGGCCGTTACTTTTCACGCTTTACATGTTACCCTTGGGAGATATTATCAGGAGACATGGTGTTAGCTTTCACTGTTATGCTGATGATACTCAGCTCTATATTTCTTCACGGCCCGGTGAAACACACCAAACTGAGAAACTAACGGAATGTATAGTCGATATAAAAAACTGGATGACGAGTAACTTCTTACTGCTAAATTCTGAAAAAACAGAGGTGTTAATTATCGGACCTAAAAACCCCACATGTAATAACCTAGAACACTATCTAACACTTGACAGCTGCTCTGTCAATTCTTCTTCATCAGTTAGGAACCTAGGTGTGCTGTTTGATAGCAATCTTTCATTTGAAAGCCATGTTTCTAGTATCTGTAAAACTGCGTTTTTCCATCTCAAAAACATATCTAAATTGCGACCTATGCTCTCAACATCAAATGCAGAAATGCTAATTCATGCGTTTATGACCTCAAGGTTAGACTATTGTAATGCTTTACTGGGTGGTTGTTCTGCACGCTTGATCAATAAACTACAGTTGGTCCAAAATGCAGCAGCTAGAGTGCTTACTAGAACTAGGAAGTATGACCATATTAGCCCGGTTCTGTCAACACTGCACTGGCTCCTTATCAAACATCGGATAGATTTTAAAATCTTGTTAATTACTTATAAAGCCCTGAATGGCTTAGCTCCTCAATACTTGAGTGAGCTCTTATCACATTATAGTCCTCCACGTCTGCTGCGTTCTCAAAGCTCTGGCCATTTAATAATACCTAGAATATCAAAATCGACTGCGGGCGGCAGATCCTTTTCCTATTTAGCGCCCAAACTCTGGAACAATCTACCTAACACTGTTCGGGAGGCAGACACACTCTGTCAGTTTAAATCTAGATTAAAGACACATTTCTTTAACCTGGCTTACACACTAATACACTTCTATTATTCAAATCCGTTAAAGGATTGTTAGGCTGCATTAATTAGATCAACCGGAACCGGGAACACTCCTCGTAACACACGATGTACTCGTTACATCGTAAGAAGAATGGCATCTACGCTAATATTTGTCTGTTTCTTTATTATTCTGTTTCTCAGTCCATGTCCGGATCAGATGGTGGATCGGCGCCGGGAGATGATGTCTGCGACCCTGACCGTCGGCGGAGGCCGGACACCTGGATGAGCCCCGGGGACATATCCCCAGTGAAGACCTCGACTTAAATACAACAAAACTTAAAATTAAACAAAATAACTATAATATAATAAAATACCTAACTACATAATACTATTATTGTTAGAAATTGCAACAATATAAAAATAGAAATATAATACATTTATACATTTAAAATTTAATTAAAACAATAAGTAAAAAAAATAAATAATAATATCCTGGCCAGAGGAGAACTGGCCCCCCGACTGAGCCTGGTTTCTCCCAAGGTTTTTTTCTCCATTCTGTCACAGAGGGAGTTTTGGTTCCTTGCCGCTGTCGCCTCTGGCTTGATCAGTTGGGGACACTTAATTTCTAACGATTATCGTCAATTTGATTTCATAGATACTATTTAAACTAAACTGAGCTAGACAATGACATCTCTGAATTCAATAATGAAATGCCTTTAACTGAAAATTGAGTGTTTAATCTTATTATTATACATTACTGACACTCTATCCTCCAATTTGATACTGTTAAGTGCTTTGACACAATCTGTATTGTTAAAAGCGCTATATAAATAAAGGTGACTTGACTTGACTTGACGTGTGTGTGTGTGTGTGTGTGTGTTTAAGCTGTTTTCATTAAGCTGTTGTCTATCACTCTAAATAGAATTTGATAAACCTTTCACTGAAAAATATATTTGGGACATTTTCAGAGTTTCAATTAAAATTTTATATATTTTTTTATTTTTATTTTTACTTTATTTTTATTTTATTTTATTTTTTTTTGCAGTGGTGCTATTATGTTGTACACAATATACCAGGAATATGGTTCCACAGGACACCAGAGGAGGCCCAAAACACCACTGTGGAATTATTTTTTTTTTGTTTGTTTATTTTAATTTTAGCTTGTATACACAAACATGTTTTGCCCATTAATAATGTAGTGAAATAAAATCTGCAAATCATAGAAAGTTAAACATGGTCTCCAGTCACTTCAAAATACAGAGCGCCTGATGTTAACAAAGCAAAGAACATGTTGGATGGAAAGAGGGACTTGTCAAGTGGCTCAAAGTGAAAATGTAAAAAAGTAGTGAAGGAGAGGTGAAAAGGATGAAGAATTACCTTACAAACTGTATTTTAAGATCAGAATAAACAGAATATTGGTTGTGATGATTTCAGAGTACTGATACTAATGAGGACTAATGCTATTTTGCCCTCCCAGCCATGTAAAGAATGAGGTTTATCTAGATAGAGGTGTACAGTGCTGTGAAAAAGGTTTTGCCCCCTTCCTGTTTTTTTTTTTTTTTTTTTGCATATTTGTCTCACTTGAATGATTCAGATCATCAGACAAATTTTAATATTACACAAAGATAACCCGAGTAAATACAAAATGCAGTTTTAAAATAATGTTTAATTTATTAAGGGAAAAAAACTGTCCAAACCTGCCTGGCACTGTGTGAAAAAGTAATTGCCCCCTAAATCTAATAACTGGTTGTGCCACCCTTTACAGCAACAACGGCAATCAAGCGTTTGCGATAACTGGCAATGAATCTTTCACATTGCTGTGGAGGAATTTTGGCCCACTCTTCTTTGCAGAATTGTTTTAATTCAGCCACATTGGAGGGTTTTCAAGCATGAATGGACTGTTTAAGGATTTAAGCCTGGACTTTGACTTGGCCACTCCAAAACCTTAATTTTGTTTTTCTTGAGCCATTCAGAGGTGGACTTGCTGGTGTGTTTGGGATCATTGTCCTGCTGCATAACCCAGCAGTCCACAGAATATTTGCCCAAAAGTCTTGGGGATAATCAAGATATTTTTTGGCAAATGTGAGATGAGGTTTTGTGTTCTGTTTGGTCAGCAGTGGCTTTTGCCTTGGAACTCTCCCACGGATGCTGTTTTTGCCCAGGCTCTTTCTTATTGTTGAATCATGAACACTGAACTTAATTGAGGCAAGTGAGGCCTGCAGTTCTTTAGATGTTGTTCTGGATTCTTTAATGAGCTACTGGATCAGTTGTAGTTGCGCTCTTGGAGTAATTTTGGTAGGCCGGCCACTCCTGGGTAGATTCACCACTGTTAAAAGTTTTCTCTAGTGATGTTACGTTGAACACCGAAGCTCCAAAGCTTGTATCAAAAAAAAAACAAAAAACACATTTCACATTGAAGCACTGTATCAGAGCTTGATTCTTTATGCCAAAAGCATGTGATCTGTGACGTCTGAAGCTTCATTCGCCTGAAAACCATGTGACTGCTTCAGTATCTGGTTCAAACGAAGCGAACCTCAGCGCTGTTTCCTTTACATTATATTACATTATAATGCGTTAGCATTGTTTTCTTTTTATTGTAATTTATATATTAAGGTCAAATGAACTTTGCCCATGAAATAACAGTCTAAGGACTGAGGCAGAGTTAACATTAATAACAGATTTAATTCATGAGTTTGTGTTTGATTTATTTGAATTATTTTAATGGCAGTACACAGACACAGATGAATGACTTTGACAATAGCCATTATGTTTATACAATAAATTAAAACAAGGAATCAGTTGTAGAACCAGATGTGAAACCAGCAGCTGTAATGAATCACAGCACTTTGGAAGGTGTTATTCATATTTATGACCACAAGAAGGCCTCAGCATGAACAGTTTTAAAAAGCTTCGAGTAATGAACCTTTTTCCGATACAATTAGGTTGAAAGCTTCACTGGTTCAGAATGCTTCACTTCGTCATCACTAGTTTTCTCCATTTGTGGATAATGGCTCTGACCGTGGTTCACTGGAGGCCCAAAGCCTTAGAAATGGCTTTATAACACTTTATAACACTTTTTAGTTCACCCAAAAATGAAAATTAGCCTGTTTTACTCACCGTCGAGGCATCCTTCTTCTTTCAGCCGAATCCAGTCGGAGTTATATTAAAAATTGTCCTGGCTATTCCAACCTCTATCATTGCAGCCAGCGGGTGTTTCTGTTCAACTGTCCACAAGTCGTCAAATAAAGTGCGCACATCCATAATAAAACGTGCCTCACGCGGCTCCGGGGGGTGAATAAAGGCCTCATGTAGCAAATCCATGCGTTTTCATAAGAAAAAGATCCATATTTCAAATGTAATAAACACTTTTTTCTCACTTCCAGTATCTGTCATACGCATAAATACATCGTATTTTTAAACAGACTGAATATTTCGGCAGTGAATTCTCGAAGGTGAATATGAATTATTGAATTTTTAACTATGAAAATGTGTGTGAAATGTTTTGAATTGAAATATTCACAGCTTAAATAAATAGCTATGTTAAATTTCGGCCCCTAAAAATGCAAGCCCTGGAAATACAAGGCATTAAAATGCAAGCACTGTTAATGCAATGCATTATTTTTTCAGTTAGTGTAATTCAACATGCTGTTTTTGTTTTTGACAAAGACATTTGTCATTAATTTTCTTCCATAAATAACACAATGGACCGTAATTGTTTATAGTAATATATATGATGTGATTTCTCAGGTGACGTCCCAGAACAAACCAGACAGCAGTCGTTACAGTGGGAGAAGTATCTGATCTCCTGTTACAGGCACAACAGGAGATAATGTTCACAGCGATCAGCAAACTTACATGCTTTTGTCTTTCATCATTACTGTACAACCTTATACATACTTCACAATATCTACTGTAACTATGCATATTTCATAGTCTTGTGTATTTGGTGTTTTTGTTTAGTTTGTGAATACTGTAGGGTGAAGTCAGCTAAAATGGGCCACGTTTTGGTAAATGATTTATAATAGCATCAAATAAGCTATGCATGATATCTAATGATATTCTTATAAATTAGCATGGGTCTGTTAAATATATTTATATTTTTTAAATGTGAAAAAGTATAAAAGTTTTAAAATTATGAGAGTTAGAGTATCAGCAGGTACCTTCTTGAGCCAACATTAAGGTAAAATGGGCCAGCTGTTCAGGTAAAATGGGCTAATATAAAAACAATATAAATATAAGAACAACACAGGTCATTTCAGCTTAAATCATTTTATTTTTAACAGTAAATTGACACTATTGTCTTTAGTGTGCCATAGCAACACCATAAATGTATTTCATTACATAGAAAGTTGAATGAATATTTAATTAAACAATGCAATTAAAAATGAACTGATCATGTTGTATAGGTGTGTGTTTCTGTGCATTGGTGTCTTTTGTGTGCATGTATGTGTGTATGCTTGTATTTTTTTTAAAGACTGTTAAGGTTTTGTATGGATACATATCTACAGTAGGCATATAAACCTATTTTCACCCTCAATTTCTGTGTAAAAGTGTGTGTGTGCATGCGGTCCATTTTACTGACATCTTCCTTTCTTTCTCTTCTCGTCCCTCTTTTTTCCTTTCTTTGATTGTCCTCCTGCCATACTGTCTGCAATGCAATTTTTTAAAAAGACTGTTAAGATTTTGTATTGATATATATCTAGGCCTATAAACCTATGTTCACCCTCAATTTCTGTCTAAAAGTGTGTGTGTGAATGCAGCACGTTTTAGCTGAAAATTGTGGCCCATTTTAGCTTAACCAGCCATTTCTACCTAAAATGACCATTTTTGACAAAAATCAAAGTTTCTTTTATAAATTAAACTTTTTTTATTTGAAGGAGCATGTCAAAACATTGTTCAGAAACCTTTGTTTTGCCGGTAAGCTTACTTATATACCCTTATTAGTGATTAATGAATTTTTTTTTTTTTTTATGTCAGGCTCAATTACCTTACAATTTCTCAGACGAGCTTCATGTAACACTCTGCCCTGCCCGCCTAAAAAAACTTAAAGACCAATAAAAATTATTGTTACATGTCAACAAGTGTTGAAGCAACAATGCAAGATCAGTTATTGTGATTTTCTGTAAAAATGTATAGAGATATAATGCTACAACACTCTAAAAAAAAAAAAAAAGGTTCTTCAGTGGTTCTTTGGGGAGGTTAAGGTGCTATAGAGCACCACTGCTGTACATAAAGAAGCCATTAAGCCAGCCATTAAGTTTTTTAACTGTGTTGGATGGGATTAATGCAGAACACAAATTCCAACTATGGGTTACCATACTTGCCCACACCTCACTTCATTATCCTCCAAATTTTGTAATTGCAGTAAATTAAACTTAATTTACTAATTGTACATCATATATATATACAGATATACCATCCTTGTGGTGCGGTAGACACAGAATAGTGTACGTAGTTTGCATCCAGCTGTATTCTCCAAAATTGTGCTATGCTGACAGAGAGACAGAGAGGAGAAGAATTATTGAATAAAGTTGTTATTTTTATTTTCTTTGCGTACAAAAAGTATTCTCGTCGCTTCATAAAATTCAGACTGAACCACTGATGGCAGATGGACTATTTTGACGATGTGTTTTATACTTTTCTGTGCCTTGACAGTGTAATTTACTTGGCAGTCAATGGGACAGTCACAAGCCTCCCGGTTTTCATCTAAAATATCTTAAATTGTGTTCTGAGGACAAACAAAGCTTTTACGGGTTTGGAATGACATGGGGGTAAGTGATTAATGACAAAATTTTCATTTTGGGGTGGAGTATCCCTTTAATGTTAAAAAGACTAGATTTTCCAAATAAAGTAAAGAACTAATGTAGACCTAAGACCATAGGTGAAAAAGTTACCTGATTACAGGGCTACAGTATATATATGTAAACCAGGACTCTCTCTTCTTCAAAAATGTACATATTTCAAGCTTGTTGCATTATTTTGTATGTGTATAAAACAACTCCCAGTATATTGTGATGTTGTATGTGTATATTCCCTGGCTTGTCAGCACTCATTTTATTTGCTGCTGAAAGAAATAAATTAAAAGGTTTTGAAAGTGTGATGTATTTTGTTTCTCAGTAAGCATTTAGTACAGGATTTTTAATCTTTAAAGCCGCAATTTGGTAAGAAACGATTAGTTATTCATCTTTTAAGTAAAAGTGTCATTTAGAACCATATTGGCTCATCTATGGTAGTCATATATGGCACCTCTAATGCTTTGGTATAACACAATTTGACAAATGTGCTATAAAGCTTATCTTTAAGAATATGTGCCATATAGTACCAAACGAGGTGTCTCTATGATTAAAAGCCAAAGAACCACTGTTGAACACCATTTTTGAGAAAAAGTGCTATATGGCACCTCTTATGGTTCTAAATAGCACCATTTGAAAAAGTACTATATAGCACCTATTCTATAGCACCAAAAGTGGTTCCCCTATGATTACGAGCCAAAGAACCACTTTTGGTGCTATATAGTGAACCTTATTTGGCCCATTTTACCTGATAGCCCATTTTAGCTGACTTCACCCTACATTGTTACAAGATGTATGTTTGTATTACAGAAAATATTTGATGTTCTTTGTAGAATTTGTTCCTATTGGTTTAGATAATAACTAGGAATTGTAAAATAGAAGGTCTTATTTCTAAGAATTTCAGAGTTCATTTTGTTCTGTTGTTGCTGTGTAAAAATACTGAAATATGTACTGTTCTTTGTTAACTCTGGTCAAACTTTCAGACAGTGAAATTAAACTAGTTTTGTCAGAAGAGACTAAAGGTTTGGTCTATTAAATGAAATTAAGCACAAATTTTCAGTCACTTGTCTTGTACTTATGAATTTGAATTAAATCCTAAAATGAAAAGAATATTTAATATAAAACTGAATATGGCCATATTTCACTATTATGACAAATGTTAGGGCTTGTATTATTTCTAGTAAAAAGAGTTAATTTATTAGATTTTTATTCAACTATACATGTCATACCAGAAAGAGGAAATGTACAAGCAATAAGTTTCTATTTCTGAATTTCAAAATACACAATGATGATCATTATTAAATCTAAGTCTGAGAAGCTTGACAGCTCAGGATATAACTGTCACATGTCTGTTTTCTGTCTTCCTTTGACCTAGTTTTTCTTAGTTGCCCTGATCAGTTAATTAGCTCCAACACCTGTTTCTGTTTCAGCCCTGATTGCGTTCAGTATTATAGTCTGTGTTCATCATTCTTCCTTTGTCTGCTATCGTTTCATTTATGTTTGGTTGTGCTCGTTTCCTCCAGTGAATTATTAAAAGAACTCTTTTGGATTGTACTTCTTCGTCGTGCGCTTTGTTTTGCACACCAGCACGTGACAATATCAGCCGATCACTGAAAATCTTTGATTTTCCTTGGTTCTCAGGGGTGTATAAACATACAATCTATTTTCTTAATGTCCTTTATATTAAAAACCTTCACACTCCATTCCTACTATGTTGTTTTGTAAATGTATAATTTGCCAGGTAATTGTGTATCATTTTGCTTCTGAATTTATCATCTTATCAAAATCTCATTCATTGTTAATGATGGTAAATGCGAAATTATTCATGAGACACTGAATTCTTGACCATCAGAATAACAGACTTTGGAAAACATTTAAGAACTTTGTCAGATTGTTTATAATCACACTGAAAGTTATAACCTCTTCATAAAATACAGCCATTAGTAAATAACTGGATTTAGGTGAAAATTTTAATAATCATCATAAAATATGTAAACAATATAATTATTTTACAGTGAAATCTTTACAGTGATTTCCTGGTTTATACATTTACAATATCAATCTCTTCAGTTGTCAGACTCTTGATTTCTCAAACTAAAACTTGTAAAAGAAAACTTTATATTCAAGGTTAACAAAGGTTATATTGATGAATCTCATTCTCCCATTATAATCAAAGCTGTTTGTATTACATTATAAATCTCTTATTAACACCATGTCCATGCTGATTAAAATGGGAGGTTTTACTTTGATCACTCAGCATCACATGTTTGCAGTGTGTATTATTGAGTGTTACAGCATCTACATTGTAGTCAATATCTATTGAATCCACAACAATTCCAAACTGCTTATTTTCTGCACTCAGTTTCATGAGCCATTGCCTAAAACCAGAGAATGATAGACATCACACATGACAGTGTGATGCTGTGTGTGTCTGTGTCTTCAGTCTCTGTTGATTGTGTGACTGTGACGTCTCTGTAGCGGCTCCTTATTCACCATCAGCTGATCCTGAGGAAACTGGACTGACGTCTCAATACTGAGAGTCCTACAATAAAACACACAGACAGTCACATTACTGCTGTCACATCACATCAGCAGATCCAGCTCAGAGACAACACAGTATATTCATATTACAGCCAGAGATATGAATGAACACCTGATCATAGATTAATAACAGTAAATAATCAACACACTGGAAGAGATGAAAATATTCAAATATTCATAGATCAGTCACTTCACAGAATTAAACTCTTATTAAACATGGCTTGAAATACAAAGATTAAAGTGGAGCTGAATTATTATCTTATATTCTCCAAGTACACACATATGAGGCCTGTTACTGAACTTTAAAGATTCAAGTAAAAATACACTCACAATAGTTTAATGTCTCCAGTTTATAATGTGGATCATTCTTCAGATCAGAGAGTAACTTCACTCCTGATTTTCCTAGTTTATTCCCAGACAGATTCAGTTCTCTCAGGTGTGAGGGGTTTGATCTCAGAGCTGAAGCCAGAGCAGCACAACCTTCATCTGTGACACCACAATCCCTCAACCTGTAGAGAACAATAACACACTCTTCACTCTCTCAGATCAGATAGGATATCAGCACTGATGCACTAAAAACACACTTATGACTGAAATATTGATTAATGGTTCGTAATGTAAGGGTGGGAGTGTTTCATTCTAGGATGTGATTCATTTTTGTTTTTGACTTTGTGAAGTTGTTGTCAAGGCTGATATTTTCTTGTTTTCTTTGTGAATACTGTATATAGTATAATTGGGAGTTTTAGGGAGTGTGTGTGTGTGTGTGTGTGTGTGTGTGTGTGTGTGTGTGTTTTTGTGACATATGAGGACACAAATGTGTATAATGACATGGGTATGACAGGTATTACAAGGAGAAGGTGATTTATGAGGACATTTCCCCATGTCCCCATATTTCAAAAGGCTTATAAATCATGCAGAGTGAGTTTTTTTGAGAAAGTAAAAATGCAGAAAGTTTCCTGTAAGGTGTAGGTTTAGGTGTAGGGTTGGTGTAGGGCGATAGAAAATACGGTCTGTACAGTATAAAAAAACATTACGCCTATGGAATGTCCCCACAATTTACAAAAACAAACGTGTGTGTGTGTGTGTGTACCTACTTAACCATATTTTGGAGAGATTTTTTTCAACCTAGAAGGGAGATAAACCTGACAAAACCTGATATCAAAATTTTTTTAGTAAAAAAAATAAATAAATCAATAAATAAAAATTAATAATATAAGAAGAAGAAAATTAAAAATGCAATATGTTTTCTTTGAGGGTTTAGGGTTGGTTATAGTATTGATAACTTGCTGTATATAAGAATAGACATCTATAGAATGTCTCAATTTAAATAGAGGTCACTACAGAAAGATGAATGTGATGAACTGTAAGAATGAATCCAGCATCTTCATTTCTCAGTTCTGATTGTGTTGAGCTCGAGTCTGTTTAAAGTCAAGAGATTGAAGTGTTGATTGTGTGTGAAAGTGTGTATTTCAGTGTGACTCTCAGTCCTGCATTATCATGTTACTGAAGAGCAGATCATGTGTTCAATCATTTACAGCTCAATCAGCTGAACTCACAGCAGCAGAAAGAGACTCAACACTTCAAACATACTTTACATTGTGTTTCATGTGTGAGTCAAATATGATCTTACCACAGTATCTCCAGTTTACAGTGAGGATCCTCCAGTACAGCAGACAGCAGCTTCACTGAATCTCCAAGTTTATTCCCAGACAGATTCAGATGTCTCAGGTGTGAGGGGTTTGATCTCAGAGCTGAAGCCAGAGCAGCACAACCTTCATCTGTGACACCACAATAACTCAAACTGTAGAGAACAATAACACACTGTGAACTGTAGTTGAAGTGTGTGTAGTTTGTTGTTGTCTCTGGTCTCAGAGCAGGAGAGGAGATATAATGACAAGCATTGCCACAAACTGCTGCTGACAGAATGAGATTTCTGCATGTTGATGCTCAATGCTGCTGTTTGAAACCGTCATGTGCTTCAGGACTGAACAGACACACAGAGCTGAATGTGAGATATTGTTTCAGTGATATAAGAACGGATCTGTCTGGAGAAACAGTCACTTGCTCCTCTAATAAACACCTACAGGAGGACATCTGCTTCACAGGAGCCACGTGTTCCCCATTACATCTCATTTATTAACTCCTGTGATCAAACACATCATTTGGACTCGTCTGGCAGCTTATACACTGAATAGAAATGTGATGAAATAAATAGAGATAGTGTTTTATGTTTGTATTTAATCTTGATCAGTTTTCTTAAATAAAGCTTTTCTCAGGATATCAGAAGAAAAATAAACTGCTGATGGAGGAGAAAGACTGAAACTCTGCTGCTCCTGCAAACCAGTGTTGATTCTATACAGTATGTAGCTTCATTTTATTATATTTAAGAGCGTAAATGAATAAAAAACTTTAACGTTTTAAACATTCTGAGGGTCTGATAATGTTGAAAGCTAAAGTGATTACTGATCATTTTAAAAGCTAAAGTGATTATAACCTTTATTCACTCATTGATCACTGTAGTAGTGAGTTAAAACTAAACATATTCAGACTCGGTTGAACTCTAAACCTCTGTGATATTCATTCTCTTCAGTAAATCACAGAGTCTTCGACTCACTATTTTATACACTAATGTTCATCTGAAACTAGCAGAAGCAACTGAAGCTCCAGTAAATGTTTGGTGGGTCAAACACAGGAGCAGCAGGTCATGAGATGTGATGTGATGAACGAAATGAACTTCATCTTCAGACATCAGTCATTTTGACCTGAGATTTAATGTGTTTACTGAACATTTATTTTACAAGCTGATTTTAGTCTTAAATTTATATTAAAGGACAAAGTCATGTCACTATCAGACGGATGATCTTACCACAGTTTCTCCAGTTTACAGTGAGGATCCTCCAGTACAGCAGACAGCAGCTTCACTGAATCTCCAAGTTTATTCCCAGACAGATTCAGATCTCTCAGGTGTGAGGGGTTTGATCTCAGAGCTGAAGCCAGAGCAGCACAACCTTCATCTGTGACGCCACAATCACTCAACCTGTAGAGAACAATAACACACTCTTCACTCTCTCAGATCAGATAGGATATCAGCACTGATGCACTAAAAACACTCTCATGACTGAAATATTGATTGCTGGTTTGTAACGTAAGGGTGGGAGTGTTTCATTCTAGGATGTGATTTATTTTTGTTTTTGACTTTGTGAAGTTGTTGTCAAGGCTGATATTTTCTTGTTTTCTTTGTGAATACTGTATATAGTATAATTGGGATTGTGTGTGTGTGTTTTTGTGACATATGAGGACACAAATATGTATAATGACATGGGTATGACAGGTATTACAAGGAGAAGGTGATTTATGAGGACATTTCCCCATGTCCCCATATTTCAAAAGGCTTATAAATCATACAGAGTGAGTTTTTTTGAGAAAGTAAAAATGCAGAAAGTTTCCTGTAAGGTGTAGGTTTAGGTGTAGGGTTGGTGTAGGGCGATAGAAATTACGGTCTGTACAGTATAAAAAAACATTATGCCTATGGAATGTCCCCACAATTTACAAAAACAAACGTGTGTGTGTGTGTGTGTGTGTGTGTGTGTGTGTGTGTGTACCTACTTAACCATATTTTGGAGAGATTTTTTCAACCTAGAAGGGAGATAAACCTGACAAAACCTGATATCAAAATTTTTTTAGTAAAAAAAAAAAATAAAAATAAATAAATAAAAATTAATAATATAAGAAGAACAAGAAGAAAATTAAAAATGCAATATGTTTTCTTTGGGGGTTTAGGGTTGGTTATAGTATTGATAACTTGCTGTATATAAGAATAGACATCTATAGAATGTCTCAATTTAAATAGAGGTCACTACAGAAAGATGAATGTGATGAACTGTAAGAATGAATCCAGCATCTTCATTTCTCAGTTCTGATTGTGTTGAGCTCGAGTCTGTTTAAAGTCAAGAGATTGAAGTGTTGATTGTGTGTGAAAGTGTGTATTTCAGTGTGACTCTCAGTCCTGCATTATCATGTTACTGAAGAGCAGATCATGTGTTCAATCATTTACAGCTCAATCAGCTGAACTCACAGCAGCAGAAAGAGACTCAACACTTCAAACATACTTTACATTGTGTTTCATGTGTGTGTCAAATATGATCTTACCACAGTGTCTCCAGTTTACAGTGAGGATCCTCCAGTACAGCAGACAGCAGCTTCACTGAATCTCCAAGTTTATTCCCAGACAGATTCAGATCTCTCAGGTGTGAGGGGTTTGATCTCAGAGCTGAAGCCAGAGCAGCACAACCTTCATCTGTGACGCCACAATCATACAACCTGTAGAGAACAATAACACACTGTGAACTGTAGTTGAAGTGTGTGTAGTTTGTTGTTGTCTCTGGTCTCAGAGCAGGAGAGGAGATATAATGACAAGCATTGCCACAAACTGCTGCTGACAGAATGAGATTTCTGCATGTTGATGCTCAATGCTGCTGTTTGAAACCGTCATGTGCTTCAGGACTGAACAGACACACAGAGCTGAATGTGAGATATTGTTTCAGTGATATAAGAACGGATCTGTCTGGAGAAACAGTCACTTGCTCCTCTAATAAACACCTACAGGAGGACATCTGCTTCACAGGAGCCACGTGTTCCCCATTACATCTCATTTATTAACTCCTGTGATCAAACACATCATTTGGACTCGTCTGGCAGCTTATACACTGAATAGAAATGTGATGAAATAAATAGAGATAGTGTTTTCTGTTTGTATTTAATCTTGATCAGTTTTTCTGTCTTAAAGCTTTTCTCAGGATATCAGAAGAAAAATAAACTGCTGATGGAGGAGAAAGATTGAAACTCTGCTGCTCCTGCAAACCAGTGTTGATTCTATACAGTATGTAGCTTCATTTTATTATATTTAAGAGCGTAAATGAATAAACAACTTTCACGTTTTAAACATTCTGAGGGTCTGATAATGTTGAAAGCTAAAGTGATTATAACCTTTATTCACTCATTGATCACTGTAGTAGTGAGTTAAAACTAAACACATTCAGACTCTGTTGAACTCTAAAGCTCTGTGATATTCATCCTCTTCAGTAAATCACAGAGTCTTCGACTCACTATTTTATACATTAATGTTCATCTGAAGCTAGCAGAAGCAACTGAAGCCACAGTAAATGTTTGGTGGGTCAAACACAGGAGCAGCAGGTCATGAGATGTGATGTGATGAACGAAATGAACTTCATCTTCAGACATCAGTCATTTTGACCTGAGATTTAATGTGTTTGCTGAACATTTATTTTACAAGCTGATTTTAGTCTTAAATTTATATTAAACGACAAAGACATGTGACTATCAGACGGATGATCTTACCACAGTTTCTCCAGTTTACAGTGAGGATCCTCCAGTACAGCAGACAGCAGCTTCACTGAATCTCCAAGTTTATTCACAGACAGATTCAGGTATCTCAGGTGTGAGGGGTTTGATCTCAGAGCTGAAGCCAGAGCAGCACAACCTTCCTCTGTAATGCCACAATCCCACAACCTGTAGAGAACAATAACACACTCTTCACTCTCTCAGATCAGATCAGATCAGATCAACAGGTTAAAACAGAAACTAACTTTGATTCACAAGTCACAATTCTATACAGACTATTAAATATTTCTCACAGGACATAAAAATAATAATAATAATAGGATATTCAAAGAGCTTTCAACACATTTGCTTCAAAAATCCCAATTTACAGTGGATCTTTAATAATAAGAGGAAAGATGATCTTCATTTATGTGTCTATCAGCAGATATAAGCAGTTCTTTAACTCATTCACTGCTGAGTTTAAGATATTCTAGCTGACCCCCAGCGTGAGGGGTTTTAGTGACCGTTATTTAGAACGTTTCCCTTTGTTTCCATGGCGACGCATCATGCTTGTCACGTGACACACCCAGTGTTTCGACTTTGCTGCTAGAATGATCAGTGTATGACATCAAAGTACCGCGAGAGCGATAAGAGAGCCCCCTATTTCCTATTGAACAGGTCTATACCTTGTTCTTTTATTAAACAAACTAAATAGCCTTATGCTATTTATCTTATTTACACGATGGCATGTCATTTCTGTCTCTACATGGTTGCGTGTTTATTCTCCTCTGCTCTCTGTATCTCGCGCACACAGGTGAGCACACTCCACTAGTATTTGTAAATATTAAGCCGCAAAAAGACTATTTAAATATGAATTCTGCGTGTCTCTGTGTTAATGAATGGCGCAGACGCACGGTTTTGTTTACTACTTACTGAAGCGTGCGTGATGCTTCCGGCAGAGATGTTCATGAGTCTTTAACCTGGAGTCTGAGTCAAATCTGAAGTCTTTAACCTATAAGTCTTTATAGTGATAAACATATAGTTGTACACTATACTGTATATGCAGAGCTGGCTAGTAACTGATTACATGTAACCTGGATTGTGTAATTAGATTCCAAAAATTAAGTACATGTAATTAGATTATATTAAATTTTAAAATACTCAGAATCAGACCACAGTTACTTTTTTATGGATTACATGATTACATACAGTATTATTCACACAATAGCAATACATTGTTCATAATTTATTGATTCTCCCTAATTCCTCTTTTCATCTTTTAAATGTTCCTTTGTAAAATAGCCTACTGCTTATACACATTCAGAAAGTCTTCCAGTTTTGTAGACATTCACACAAAGAGCAGTCACTAGTCAGCTGGCTGTAATTACACAGAAAATTGAGAGAACATACAGCACTTGACCACTGGATTAACAAAAACCTTTTTTAGTTTTCAGAAGCGTTTTCTCAACATTTCAACATTGCATGAATTACTGATGAACACGATATTTATTATTTGAATTTTTATTTATTATTTGAATTATCGCTCAGGTTATTTATGTCTTTGGAAGGCTTTTGTATTTCAAACACATTAAAATGCACAAATTCACGTTATTTCTTATGTACATGTAATGCAGTCATTCCCAAATTTTTTTGTCATCTGAACCTCTTTCTTCTATATATTTGCTTGAAGTACCCCTGAGATTTTAAAATAATTATTTTAACAAATAAGTAGCACATTTGCATGTTCACGGTTCTCTGATGGTTAACGGTCACATGACATACAGGTAAACAAATTAAGTATTTTTTTTATTTTTAGTAAGTGTTTTGTTTTGATTGATGCTATTTTAAAATGATTTATTTTCATTTTACTTTCTTTTTTATTAATTAATTATTTGCTTTTTATTAGACTCAGAAACCCCCTGCAGCTGCTTTACAAACCCTAGTTTAGGAAACCTTGACGTAATGTAATGTTTATTGTCAGTACCGTTTCTAGGCATAGGTGAGCTAGGCGGTCTCCTAGAGCGCCACCAGCTGAAGGGGCGCCAATGAGTGCACGTGCTGCCACTACATTTTAGCAGGGCTGTGATAAAGAGTGACACAGTCACCCTGAAATATGACTGCCGCCTCCACTGGATCCCCAACATCATTGGGCTAGAGTACTGTCAATCTGAAGATGCCTGTATGCCATTGGATCAGAGCGCTGTCAAATGCTGCCTGATTGTTGCATGCTTGCATTTGGAGCACTCATCAACGCCATTAGATCAATGGGCTCTGTCAGTGCTTTGGCAAGGTAACGCTTGTTTTTTTTTGTTTTTTTTTGCCATGCAATAAAGCTAAGTTTAAAGGCCAGTTTAAAATATTGGTACAGTAAATAAAGTGCACAAAATCAGTATTTTGTTTAGGCAGTATTTGTGGCAGTTGATAAATCATGTTGCGAGATTTGTCCAAAAGGTGTGCGTTTTTGAGCCAATGTATTGTTAAAGGATCAGCGTATCATGTAAAATTCCCATATAAACTTTAACAGCCAATTAAAAAATATTGGTGTAGTAAAATTCGCTAATTCACGAGATCAATACATCCTTTATTAAACCACTTTGTCGAGTTTAATGCATCCTTACGGAGGTGTCGAAATGCTGAATCAATTCATTCACTTCTGACACAGCACTTAATGGGAGCAGCGTCATACACATAGAGAGCAGAGCGTCACGTTATTTAAAGAGGAAGTTCACGCGTTAATGAGTAGCAAAGGATTAATGCTGCCTTCATGTGCTATCAGAATTATCGTAAATATGAATTTCCTAATCTGAAATTATACATGAACAGCCTCTCAAGTTGTATTTACTACTGGGAAATTCTGAAATAATTTTGATGCCAGAGTTTCCGAGTTGGGCGGGTCATAAACTTTAAACATGGTGGAGGGCACAACCATTGCTGCTGTCAATGCTGTTCTCACAACAACTACATCCCTTTGTCTTGTCGCTAAAGTAGTGTACTTATAGGCTAGATATGAACGATCATTCAAAGCATATTATGTGTTTTATAAGCAGTGAAATAAGCATGTATTTGACCGAAATTCCAGAATTGTCAGCAAACTGCATGTATAGTCCGGTGAATGTTTATATGATTGTCAATCAATGGGATGCTTTTCAAGTGCTTTCCGACATTAAAGCACTTGAATACGACACACTTGTGATCACGACTTCATAAGTGGGAAATAGGAAATTTCCCATAGCACGTGAAGGCAGCATTAGTAGCTGCATTTATTACTTTTATGCCACTGATCAGGCTTTTATAAGTAGTTTGGAGTAACAAAGGGTTTTATAGATTTGACTGAAATAATAATGCAATAACTGACACTTTAAATCAATGTTTCAAGCAACAACACCAAAACAATTGAACAAAAAACAGATAAAGACAAAAAGTAGCCATTCATGTTGACAATAACAATGAATGGGACATATTTTCTTACCCTTTGTATTTTTATATCAATATGGTACAAGATTATCCTATTTAAATCAATGTGATAAACGAGTAAGGTCAAGAGTAATCTAGACTAAAAGTCATCAAAACGTAGTCTGAACAGTGAATGAACATGGATAAACTAATAGTGAAGCTGTGGGTTTTAGTTACTTCAAAAACAGAAAGAAATATATGCTCAAACTTTTCAGTATAAAAGCTATTTTACTGATAAATCACAGGACAGCACTGACAGTGAATGTTTCCGTGTGCATGTGATCTGCATGTGATGTGTAAACTGCTGTGTGTGTGTGTGTGTGTGTGTGTGTGAGAGAGAGAGCTATTGTGTGTGTGTGTGTGTGTGTGTGAGAGAGAGCTATTGTGTGTGTGTGTGTGTGTGTGAGAGAGCTACTGTATATGTGTGTATGTGTGTGTGTGAGAGAGAGAGAGCTACTGTGTGTGTGTATGTGTGTGTGTGTGAGAGCTACTGTATGTGTGTGTGTGTGTGTGTGAGAGAGAGAGAGCTACTGTGTGTGTGTATGTGTGTGTGTGTGTGTGAGCTACTTGTATGTGTGTGTGTGTGTGTGTGTGTGAGAGCTACTGTATGTGTGTGTTACAATGTAGCAGAGCATTAGTTCAGAACGGTGATTATCTGTACAATAAACTGCTTAAAACATGCATTTACCCGATCAATAATGAATATCCAGATGATATAAACAAACATAACTTGACTCAGAGCTCTCAAGTCTCATGCATTTCAACCAGTTCACACGCCACACCTTGTATTTCTCACGCTGAGAAGTAAAGGGTAACTTGTCCTGCTTTATACAATTAATAGACGAGGCGCAGAGATACGGAGGGAAGTTCTGTGCTGAGTTCATAGCTGTCTCGAGTAGAGATGTTCGATTCATGAACGAATCATTCTCAGGAAGTAACCGGTCGAGCCGGTTCACAAAATCAAACTTTATTTCCGGGCTGAAGACGCAAGACGCACAGCTGAAGTAGCACATCCGACTCAAAAGGAACCGAATGAGCCGGTTTGACCAACTGTGGAAGTTTGTCGAGGATTACCGAGTATTCTGATGAGTGAGTTAACGATACTGTGCAGCCTGAGACACTTACTGGAAATATGCTTATTAGTGGTGCCAAAGACAAAGCATCACTATAGTTCTCTTGCATACTTCTTCTTCTTCTGGACAAAACTTCAGCGCGCTACTCCTGCAAAAATTGACCGGTGTCATGAGAAATCGAGACCTCCCTCGAAATTGGGTCCGCTTAGGACCCCGAGTGATCCCATTGGCTCAAAGAACTTTTAATGGGTATTATTTTTAGTGCCTGAATACAATTCCTAC
>CM077246.1:31124955-31207378 GCA_039654775.1 Spinibarbus caldwelli | reverse complement strand
CTTGTGTGCAGCGATACATTATTACTCTTGAAAACTTTGTGATTGGTCAATCCTATTTGATAATGTAATATTGTTTAATTACTCATTTAAATTAGACTTTCATGTCGCAACACGTAAATCTGAGCTACTGAAATGATTCCTAACAAGGTTTCAAGAGAAAAAATAAATAAATAAATAAATAAATAAATAAATAAATAAATAAATAAATAAATTTAAAAAAATAAATCTATCGCTGAGTGCTGAACTTTTATTTTGAAACAGTGTTGCCTGCGTCTTCGGTAGATCACGGTGTCTGTGTTCACGCGCGCACGGTTTTGAGCGCTAGTCAGAGGCGCGCGAGGATTTCAGAGGCGGTGAGAACTTCTTCAAACTCATTTCATAAGTTTTATCATCGTGTTATGGCATACATGAAGACTCGTGTTTGTTCTGATGTTCAGTAGCTGTGTAAAACACGTTACTGGGTGTGAAAAAAAATACAGGAAATACTTGTCATTGGGCGCGCGCAGCAACTCATATCACATCTGATAACGAGCGACAGAACGCGACGCCTCGAAACTACAGACTTATTATTATTATATGACAAGTGCGTTCAAAGTGATTGATTTACATTGTGAAAGCGTCCTTACACGTACTAACTTACAGTAGTGAAACTAAAATCAATAGTACGCGTAATGATGATAAAAACAGGTAATTACAGTGTACAGTAAACTATTAATTACATGAATATTTGTGTTGTTAATGTAAGAGTCGTGCTTTAGCGTCGTGTGTGGTGTTTGGACAGTCTCTGCTAATAGCAGCTAAGCAATGTCTCAAACTCAAAGAGCTGTTTCCAGAGTTAACGAAGTGTTAAATTCCCTAACATTAACACTTTGTTAATAACGTGTGCTGTTGTGTTCATTAAAGTACTTAAATATGAATAGAAGACTAGTTAGCGAACTTCTTAAGTGTTTGATAGCTAATCTAGCGGCTAGCATTAGCAGCTTCCGCAATAACAGTCTGTCAGAGAGACTGTGACACTTGACTCACCTGAGTCTGATCAATCTGATAAAGCTGTTTCTGATTCCTGTCGCTGTAAACTCCCCCAGTGTGAAAGAATCATGGGAGGAATGAAATGGGACGGACAACAGTCCTAAATTATATATATTTTTTATTTCATCAAGATCCTTTGGGGTTAGTTCCAAATTATGATAGCAGCATCAGTGGTTTCTTTTTACTGTGATTTGAAACACAAGGTCAGTTTGATTTTCTTAATGTAAACATTTAATTCTATTCATTCTTCATAATAAAGCACAAATGCAGTTAGAACTCTTTCAACAAGTCTCCCTTGTTTCTGCCAGGAAATACTATACTTATTCAGTTTATTGTTCATATTGTTCGTAAGATAATTAAAAAGCTTTCAGAACATTTATGTTAATCTTCTTAACCGTCATGTTGTTTTCTGGTCATTTTGATCCAGAGAGGATTTTCTTTTTCCTGAAATTGCTGGTTAATATTTATCACATTAGACTAAAACATACTGACACATACTTTGCTCACAGAGGGTAATAACAGCTTCCCAACATGTAAATAAGGTTTGAATTTTTTCATATTTTGTTACACTTGTGGTGTTCCCAGTCAAAAAATGACGAGCCTACAAAAAATTGCTTATAAATCTCTCAATATGCTGTATTATCATGTAGTGTTGTCAAACGATTAATCGCGATTAATCGCATCCAAAATAAAAGTTTTTGTTTACATAATATATGTGTGTACTGTGTATATTTATTATGTATATATAAAAGCACACACATACAGTATATATTTTAAAAATATTTACATGTATGTTTATATTCATATAATTTATATTATATATAAAAATATATAATTATAAAAAATATTTAATATATAAACATTATATATTTTTCTTAAATATATACATGCATGTGTTTGTATTTATATATGTATAATAAATATACACAGTACACACATATTATGTAAGCAAAAACTTTTATTTTGGATGCGATTAATCGCGATTAATTGTTTGACACCACTATTATCATGGAATACTGGATTCAATCTTTTTGCCTACTCGTTTTCTTTCAATTAGCACAGGTTTTGTATTTCTTTTTGGAACTGATTGATTGTAGGCCTCACTGATCTGATTTTATGCTCCTCAGTTTTTTTTTTTTTTTTTTTTTTAGGTGAATAAGCTTAAATGAACTTTTGTCATTTAAAAATGGAGGTGCTAAAACGCAGATAAACGAGGCCTGTGATCAAACAGGTCCAGAAAGAAACACTAAACCAGTGCTAATTGAAAGAAAACGAGCTGACAAAAAGACTGAATCCAGAATTTCATAATAATACAGCATAATGAGAGATTTGCAACCATTATAAAAGGCTGGTCATTTTTGACCTGGATCACCAAATTAGGTGAAGGATTCTCAACACAGCACAAGGATCAATGTCTTTTTTAATGACAGTTGACAGTAGTGTTGGACAATATGATCCATTTTCATCGTCAGCCTGTGAGATCGCCGGTACACGATATTATCCTGCTAATTTATTTAATTAATTACTTAGTTTCATTGCCGGAAAGTGAACCAACTCCAGCGTAAGGCTAAAAACAGCCTAATGTATTTAATGACTCAGTTTGTATTTAACATGATAACAATTTAATAGAAACATCGTAAGTTACTAATTATAAGGCTTACATTTCCTCAGTTATTCAAACAGCAACTACAGAAAAAGAGCAAAGAAGCGAGTTTATGCACTTTAAAAAACACTCCCATTATAATTAGTGAAGCCGTCTACACGGTATAATGAATAAATCTTACATTGCATGCACATCTGCACTTTGTTGTTTATGATGAGAATACATGAGTCAGAATTCAGTCAGCGCGCACTGAACAAAGGAACTCCGGTGTTTCAGCGATGACTCATCTGAACGCCTCTGATTGGCCACTGCATTCATAAACTCAACAGAATCATGTGTGATTGGTTATAACGCACAACACTGTAAACACAGAAAAAGAAATATAATGGAACAAATAAGCCCTAATATTAATTAGATGGTATTACTAGCCTGATAATAATAATAATAATAATAACAATTGTCTTGCTATCGTCAAAGGCATCAGCCACAGGCGATATCTCTGACTATAGTGGATACACGATACTATCGTGGATAGGGATGGGTACCGAGAACCGGTAATTTTTGGACCGGTACGTAATTGGGTCAATACCGGACTACCGATAAGCTTCAGGGCAAACGATACTGTTATCGATACTTGCGTTGTTTTATCTCCGTATACTTCAATGTTAATGACAAATTAGAAGCTGCTGCTTGTCATTTTCCTTCACTGAATGATGTGGCCGTCGTTTGATTGACGTGCGTGTAATATACAAACAATCAATCAGTCATCGCGGCAAGAGTGAAAGGTTCGAAAGTGTGGGCTCACGTTACAAAACGAAGCAACACCAGCGTCAGATGCAATATATGCAGTAGTGTAATAGTGAATAAAGGAGGCAACACCAGTAATATAATGAACATTTACTAACATCTACCTCAAGCAATGCACTGTATTTACTGTGTCTCCCGGCTCTAGCTCCAACTGCAACTCGCGAGACACATTCACATCAAATGTTGATTCAGCGGTAGAGTTACACTCACGAGACACTGCACTTATACGCAATCACAAAAGTACATTATTTGCATGTGCTTTAAAGCCTTGCCAGTTAAACATTTAATTGGCGTGCTGTTCTGGTGTGCGCTTATTCAGAGCGCGTACACCTGAAACATGCTTACACTAAAAGGCCGGTCAAACAGCACCTGATTACGTTAAGTTATCTTAGTTATCGTCTGATTGTGCTAATATTGTCAAAAACACACAAGGTTTGCATATAAAAACAGTTAGTTGTGTCTGAAGTGAAAGTAAACAGTTGAGAGAGAGAAACAGATGTGTGCAGGTCTTAAAGGGACAGAACTAAACATGCTGCCGATTGTCATTAAAGGGATAGTTCACCCAAAAATTTAAATTCTGTCATTATTTACTCACTGTCATGTTGTACCAAACCTGTATTCACTTCTTTCTTGTGCTGAACACAAAAGAATATATTTTGAAGAATGTGGGTAGCCAAACAGTTGCTGGAAAAAAAAATAAAATAAGGAAGTCACTGGGGACCAGCTACTGTTTGGTTTCCCACATTCTTCAAAATAACTTTTATGTTCAACATAATAAACTCATTCAGGTATAAAACAACTTCAGAGTGAGTAAATGTTGACACAATTTTAATTTTTGGGAGAACTATTATATTGAACTATTGAACTATTTTATTCAATGTTAATAAAATAAAACACAAAGAGAAAAATAGTTCACTGCTCTTGACTGAAGAACTTTAATACAGTTGCTAAAGTTCAGCAGTAATAAAATAACTTGAAATTTTCAACAACTTTTTACATCTTATGTCTTACATCTTATAAGCAGTATCGGTATCAGTATCGATAAAATGTAAACGATACCCATCCCTAATCGTGGATAGTAGACAACCGTTTCATCATAACAATAACTGTAGTAACTCAAACGGTGGATTTACACTTGTGTTCAGTAGGGCTGCAATGATTAGTCGACATTATCGAAAATGTCGACAATAAAAAAATTAACGACAAATATTTTTGTTGTCGAGTAGTCGTTTGATCTCATATGACCTAATGTAAGAGCCTGCAATAATGCGGTTTGACCAGTGCGGCGCTGTAGCGCAAGACTGTAATTGATCCCTCCTGGATGCAATTCAAGAGAAGAACACACAGTGCTTCAGAGCAAACGCAGCCGAACGAACCTGAAGCTTCTGAGCGGCGTTTGGATGAATATGTAAATATATGCTGCACGCTTTCCTCTCAATAACGAAATAAACACAACAGAAACTGACTGCGGTGTGAAAGCAGCAGTTAAAAACGCATCTTGATTACAGCGATGTGGATGTTTGCACGAGCTCTGCAGTAAAGTCCAGTCACGTTTATTTATATAGTACTTTATGCAGTAGATAACCTTAAATCAAGCAGCTTTACAGTATTAAACATGAAAAACTAGGGCTGAAACGATTAGTCGACATTATCGACAACGCCGACAATAAAAAAAACTGTCGACAAATATTTCTGTTGTCGAGTAGTCGTTTGATCCCATATGACCTAATGTAAGAGCCTACAATAATGTGGTTGGACCAGTGTGGCGCTGTAGAGCAAAGACTAATTCTGATGCAGTTCAAGAGAAGAAGAGACACAGCACTTTAGTGCACAGCGTTTTCTTCAATAAACAACAAACAAAACAACAGTTTAAACAACAAAAACTGACAGCGGTGAGAAAGTGATGTTTGCATGAGCTCTTCAGTTCGGTACTTCAGTAAAGCAGTCACATCACGTTTATTTATATAGTACTTTATGCAAGAGAGAGCCTTAAATCAAGCAGTTTAGTTCTTAGTGTCGCTTTCAATTATAAATAATAATAAAGCAGCTCTCCAGTTTGGAGCTTGCTAATGATAAAATCTTTTTATTAGTTGGGGAAGTGAATTAATTAAAGTGATAGTTTGGTTTGCAGAGATCAAAGCTTGATCTAGCTCAGGACTGTTTTGATTATCATAACTCTATAAGGTATTTTAAGAGAGATATATGTTGTGAATAAAATAGTTTATCAAAAAAATAAAGCATCTTATCACTTAAGTTTATTTTGTTTCTTATCCATATGACTTACAAAATGAGATGTTAGGCAGAATGTGTCATTCAGTTATTTTTTCATATAGCTAATTAAATGGTGATTAAGAGAGTTTCTCTGTCTGTCATCTCATTTTGTGTACCAAATATATCTATTTATATAAATTAATTGGTAATGCTTTTACAGTAAGGTGTTATAATGTTTTATCTAACATGAATGAACAATACATTTATTACACTTTTAATCTTTGTTAATGTTATTTAATAAATACAGTCGTTCATTGTTAGTTCATATTAATTCACAGTGCATTAACTAATGTAAACATACACAACTTGTGATTTTAATAATGCATTAGTAAATGCTGAAATTAACATTAACTAAGATTAATAAATGCTGTAGAACTATTGTTCATTATTAGATCATGTTAACTAATGTAGTCAACTGTTAACTAATGAAACTTTATTTTAAAGTGTTACCAATTTATTGTGTAACAATTTTTATTAATTACATTTATGACCCTGGAGCACAAAAGCAGTCATAAGTAGCACAGGTATATTTGTAGCAATAGCCAGCAATACTGTATGGGTCAAAATTATCCATTTTTCTTTTATGCCAAAAATCATTAGGATATTAAGTAAATATCATGTTCCATTGAAGCTTAATTTTTGATTAGTAATAAGCATACTGTATGGGTCAAAATTATCCATTTTTCTTTTATGCCAAAAATCATTAGGATATTAAGTAAATATCATTTTCCATTGAAGCTTAATTTTTGATTAGTAATAAGCATACTGTATGGGTCAAAATTATCCATTTTTCTTTTATGCCAAAAATCATTAGGATATTAAGTAAATATCATGTTCCATTGAAGCTTAATTTTTGATTAGTAATAAGCATTGCTAAGAACTTCATTTGGACAACTTTAAAGGTGATTTTCTCAATATTTTGACTTTTTATGCACCCTCAAATTCCAGATTTTCAAATAGTTGTATCTCGGCCAAATATTGTCCTGTCCTAACAAACCATACATCAATGGAATGCTTATTTATTCAGCCTTTCAGATGATGTATAAACCTCAATTTCAAGAAATTGACCCTTATGAGTGATTTTGTGGTCTGGGGTCACATATGAGGCTTATTCTCCTGCTCTTGGCCGCAGGTGCCGCTGCCCGTGAGGACGCAGAATGCAGACCATTAAGTGTGTGGTGGTGGGCGACGGGGCGGTGGGCAAGACGTGCCTCCTCATCTCCTACACCACCAACGCCTTTCCCGAGGAGTACATCCCCACCGTGTTCGACAACTACAGCGCTCAGATGAGCGTGGACGGCCGAACGGTCAGCCTCAACCTGTGGGACACGGCGGGCCAGGAGGAGTACGACCGGCTGCGCACGCTCTCCTACCCGCAGACCAACGTCTTCATCATCTGCTTCTCCATCGGCAGCCCCTCGTCCTTCGCCAACGTGCGGCACAAGTGGCACCCCGAGGTGTCTCACCATTGCCCCAGCGTGCCCATCCTGCTGGTGGGCACCAAGCGGGACCTGCGCTCGGACGCGGAGACGTTGAAGAAGCTGAAGGAGCAGGGCCTGGCGCCCACCTCTCACCAGCAGGGCGGCGCTCTGGCCAAGCAGATCGGAGCGGTGAAATACCTGGAGTGCTCTGCGCTGCTGCAGGAGGGAGTGCGGGAGGTGTTCATGGAGGCCGTGCGCGCCGTGCTCTACCCCGTTACCAAAAAGAACGCCAAGAAGTGTGTGCTCTTATAGTCAGCCGTGACGGAGATGAACTCGTAAAAACAAGCTGCGCAGGGGGCCCCGTTCTCTTCTCACGCTCACGCTCTCGCTCTTTCTCGCTTGACTTCTTTGTGTCTCATTGCCTTGTAAATCAGTCTGTTGAAGTTGCTTGCCTGTTTTTTTTTGTTGTTGTTGATTAATAACAGTTTGTTGCCAGTAGGGGTGTGACGATAAATCAATTCATGGATCGATTTTACAAATGCATTGCGATTCTCTCTTGAATTGATTCTGATTCTTAGTTTTGAACAGCAGATGGCACTGTGTGGTTCAGAAACGTGAGCATTTGAGTGTGTGGTTAAAAACTAGCCTAGAGCGCCATCTGCTGTTAAAAGCTCTAAATCGATTCCTGAAATTCATGGGTTAATTCTGCGATTTTCCAAATACATCACGATTCTCTCTTGAATTGATTCTTATTCTTAGTTTTGAACAGCAGATGGCACTGTGTGCTTCAGAAACGTGAGCATTTGATTGTGCGGTTAAAAACTACCCTAGAGCGTCATCTGCTGTTAAAAACTAAGCTCAGAATAGATTCCTTAAATTTGTGGAACGATTCTGCATTTTTTTTTCGAATTTTGAATGGATTCTGAGCTTAGTTTTGAACAGCAGATGGCACTGCGTGCTTTAGAAACAGTTGTACTCTGCTTGTTTCCAAATCCTTACACACACACCACTTGAACCTAACATAATCATTCATAAAGTTCTTAAAGGTTGAAGCGAATTACAAGAGTGTTCCCAGTGGGCTGTGTTTACATTAATCTCACGTCATCAAAGCATAAAAGCTGAGGTGCAAGTACATTTAACCACTTACATGACTCAACTGAACGCTCTTTGTGAGCATTTGAGTGTGCCTTTAAAAACTATCCTAGAGCGCCATCTGCTGTTAAAAACTAAGCTCAGAATCGGTTCCTGAGAATCGCGATGCATTCGTAAATTCGCGGAATCAATCCATGAATCGATTTATCGTCGCACCCCTAGTTGCCAGGTCCACTCGATGAACGATACATTAGATTAGCGAAGGTCCGCGTCTGTCATGAGCGTGTAGAGCTTTCTACTGCCTTTAGATAAATGTGCAATATAATGAAGACTGAATGAGGTCAAAACATCAGACTTACGTTTATAGATATCCCAGCCAAATCTCTGATGTGCCTTCAGAATGATTTTTTAATACGAGTATTGTGTTTTATCCGTAGCTGTTCAGCAATATTTCCATAGGTTGTGTAAAATGGATTGTTTGGGTTGCGCTGTGTGAATTTCATGCAGAAAGCTGCAGGATATATTTCACTCCAAAACCAAAAGAAAAAATATACTTTCCATAAAGAAGTTAAATCTTTTTAAGGTGCATAAAGAGATTTTAATGCAAAAAAGCCTCTCTTTTTTTCCCCCCAAAGAAAGTCACTTCTCCGGAAACAATGACTGATTTTTTATTTTATTTTTTTTTTTTTTTTTTATATATATACATTTAGTACTACAAATACTGTAATGCTGTACATTTCCAGTTATATTTTCACAAATGCAAAACGTCTTAATGGTCCAAAACCAAAACTAGATATTTTTAATGCTAAATATATTTCCTTAGTTGTGATTTTGGGGTTAAATGTGACCCTGAAGTTTTGTTTGATTAACCCATCATCCTGAGAATCGTGCCTTATGTGCTTTTTATATAAAGGGCTGTGTCCCGCTGCTAAACAAGTGTTAGTACTGTTGTTGCAATGGCAGATTTAAGCATTGGCCTGTATTTTCCTCTTCAGAGACGGTCAATCAGGTTACTCTGCAGCCTTACTGTAACTCACCATAAAGCCTTGCCTTAGAGTTACTCTTATCTGCCGCCGTGTCAGTGTGATTCTCCCTCGGTGTGTAACACTCCATGAGAGTCGCTGCTCATTTAGTGATCGCCAGCGAACGCCTCGCAAGCACCAAAACGCTGATGAGTTTTTCCAGCCCAAAGGCACGCTAATGCACCGGGTCCAGAGTACAAACCCAGCGAAGATCTCATGTCTCATTTGAAGGCGGTTGTTTGGGTTTATGTTATTGATAACCAACGAGTTTTATTTTTGGTTGTGCATGTTCAGTAAGAGGCCCGATGTTGTCCGTCATGTTACCCAACAACACTGGCCGCTGTATTTCAATACCCTCATCTCATGTACATCAGCATTTAAAGATTCGAGACGGTTTCTAGTGTTGTTGTTGTCATAGAAGTGTCTCTGCATCTCAGCTCAGTGAATATAACGGTCGCTGAGATGTGATGTGATGTGATGAGATGTGATGTGATGTGTGTGATTAGCTTTCAGAACTGGAAGTCGTGGTTAAACATTTTGCAAAACTGACATGTGTGGAAACCTGTGACTAGACAGCCAATGTTTTATAACTGAAACGGTCATTTTTTTTTTTTTTTTAAATTGCCTTGTGTTTTTAACTTCTTGCTTTTTCTGAACTGTCTGCCAAACTTGGCCAAAGAGTGCCTTTGCATACAAAGATGTGTTGTGGAGTAACTGGACTCATACTTGTTAATGTTTGAGTCAGCAATCACAATGTTTCTGTTGTTAAACCAGGACAGTGTCTAATCATTCCTTACTTTTTAAATTCAGTTGCCAAACTGGATGCAAGTGTTGTGCTGTGTAAGGGAAGTGAAATCTGTCCAAACGCTGAAATCACTATTAGGTGTGCTGCTGATGCATGACGAGTGATCGTGAGAGTGAACCGCTTTCTGTTTCATCTTTCAGAGTACTAGTGCGCGCTGTCTGTGTCTATGGTATGTGGTACTATATATATACACTGGGAACTCGGTTTTTGTCAAAATTGCCATTTTATAACCAAAATAAATTGTATAAATGAACTAACCGTGAAATTATTTAAAATTATGGTAAATAAATTTTTACACTGTTTCTTTGACTTGTGTGTATTATGATTGGTCTGTTCCTGACACAGACAGAGGGGTTGCATCAGAGAGCAGAGACCGTCGCTGCTGCTAAAGTGCAGCACATGTTCTTCAGATTGTTTCCGCTGCTGCTGCCATGCACAAGCCACAACAAAGAGCAGATAGATATCAAGACGCTGCTAGCAGCTCCAGTGCACACTTCATTTCACAAGAGCTTGTGGCAGGCCCGAGTTGGACACATTGCTTTGTGGTGGCAACCTAAATGCTGCCTGTTTCAGATGTTTTCACACTTCAGCTGCAGAAACAGACATGCTGTGTGTTAGGGCTGCACAATTAATCGAATTTCTAATCACAGTTACAATTATGGATGAAACAATTATGTAATCGTTCAAAAAGGCAATAATCGTTCAAAGTCCACTTATGTTATTCTGAGTGCTTAAGATGTGTTTTTTTTTCTTTCTACAGGTTATCTTAAGGGTTTTTCCATTGTTTTAATTATAGTTTTAGTTTAACATTATAATATCATGCATATTTTTTATAATTTAAAGAAGAAACCAATTCAATGAATAGTTGACATTTGAGGCTTAATACTATAGAAAAGCAATAAAAGTTTTTCCGTTTAAATGTTTTCAGCTTGTTTATTTTCATATTAAATTATGACATGCAGTTGCTTCAAACAGTGGTATAAACATTCAATGTAAATTGTGTTAATTGTAATTAATAATCGCAATTACAATTTCAAGCGAATAATCGACAGTTATGATTTTTGCCATAATCCTGCAGCCCTACTGTGTGTGCTTTTTATTCTCATTTGTTTTGGGAAATGCATTCAAGTGATTTAAATTTGGAAAGATTACTTGTTTGGAGACAGTTGCAGTATTTCATAACTCTAATGTGCTGCACTTTATGCAGTTTAGTAACTATTTTAATTTGATGGTTTTCACTAGGTGGCACCAAAGACATCGTGTTTTCAGAATGAAACACTGGTTTACTGTGCAGGATAGACTCATTCATGCAGTTTTCTGTTCAGTTAAAAAATATATAAATGTAAATATTCTCTTGAGCCAGTGTTTCTGTGACTCGAGCTGTTTCAGCGAGAAGCACTACTGGACAGAATAAATCAACCAAGTGTTTCTAGAATGTTCACATTTGAAAAACTAGTATTTTTAATAGGTTTTCCCTAGTAAAAAGTAATAGATTTAAAATACATTTATTTCATGCTAAGTATTGTTCAAATCATATTTACTGACATATCGCTCAAGACTTACTGATATAGAAATTATAATTAACTTTCTAATATTAAGCCGAAAATGTCTTTTAATGTCGCTATACATGAGGATTGTATGATCTTTGAATAATAAAGCTCTTTAAATGAAAGATATTTAAAGTGTACCTGAAGTACACTTGCAATAGTTCCACTTTAGCACAATCAAATATACTTCAGTAAATCTTTAGTTGGACTTCAGAACAATTAAAGTGCATTAAGTACAAAATTAGTTAGCAGACTTGAAGTATACCAGTTTAGTACACTAAGAACAATTGCAGGGTATTAAGCACATAAATATGTAAATGTATTTATAGTATACTTAGCATGAAATAAATGTATTTCAAATACATTTTAGTATATTTATTTTTCACTAGGGTTATTTTTTATTAAAAATGTAAAATGTACATTCATATTTTCCTTCCCTTGAATACACAATAACACAGATATTAATTATTATTTAACAGATGCTTTTTTTTTTTTTTTATCATGACCTGCTGACTGTACCATGAAGCTTTTACAAACCATGACACTGATCATCAGCTTTCTGTCAGCTCAAGCTTTGATCCTGAGTTTATGAATTACTGTGCGGCGTGTGCGCATGAAAGTGTGACATCAGTAATCAACAGCCAATCACATGCCGAGAAACAGGTCAACCTTCAGTTTGAAATCAGAGACACTGGGGGAGTGGCTTTATTGCCTTAGAGATGTTTGCTCACAGTTTGATTTTGAGATCTCTTTCCCAGAACAAGAGTTAAACCCAGCATCAGTGCAAACTAATCTAAAACAGACCTGACTAGCAGCTAAACCGGCTTCATGGTACAGGCCACACAACTAACCCTGCCATGTAATGAAAAGGTCCATTCTTTTTTAGAAGTGTCTGGGGTGTCCCTTCTGTGATGTAATTTCCTGTTTTCATTCGAATGTACAGTAACAGCTTTGTACAACAGGCACACTGAAAAAAAATGATTCAATGAATTTACAAATTTTTTTTTCAGGTAAGTGGTTGCAAACAGTTAATTTAAGCTACATTTAAAAAAAAAAATGTTGAAAGTTAGTCAACTAAATTTTATTTTATTTTATTTTATTTTATTTAAATGTAGCTAAAATAAATTGATTGCAACCACTTACCTTAACAAATTTAGTAAATTCAATGAATAATTTTTTTTTCTGTGCATACATAGCAAATGTGTATTATTTTTCAACAAATAATAAAGCTAAACATTCTTTTATTTCACCCTTTGCGTGATCACATAATGCTTTTATATATATATATATATATATATATATATATGGGTGATTCTATAATTGCGGGTACATTTGGTGTATTTATTACATTTGGTGTCATTATTTTTTTCTGCTTTGTTACAAATGGTTATATTTTTTTAATTATTTTAATAATTTGTTAATCGTTGTTATGAACTGCAAGATGTTACAGTCCATGACAATATAATCATTTATTTAAAAAGTGTCTTAAATAGCTGAAAATCAGTCCGAATTAGTCAGTGTATTTTTTTCATCATGAATCAATTTGTAATCAAAATATTTTATAGTACATTTCTTTTGGTAATATTTTATTCATTTTATTTATAAAAGCCCTAAATAGTCACTTAATTCTACAACATTAAATTATTTAAAAAAAAAAAAAATTCTTATAAAAATGTGTCCATAAATCTTGTCAACTCTGTTACCATACCATATTTTCCCTTTAAATTGGTGGAATTATCTCTCACAACTGTGTAAGTTACAGGAAATGATGTCACTTTTCCCTCACTGATAAGATCTGAAGCACTGAAAAATATGTGTGCTCTCTCTGAGAAAATATTTTAATCTAAAAATTTCTTACACCAAGAGTTATTTTGTAGAATGTCAACTCTATTACCACAATATCAAAAGGAAAACAGAATTTATTACTGATCACACATTGGGTTATTTAAAGGTCTTTTAATCATGTTTTCATTAGTGTCACGTGCTCTTAGCATTTATGCTAGCAAGTGGAGTTTTTGGCAAAAATAAAATGATCAATTCTGTTACCGTCAAACTCTGTTACCAAGGTAGAGTAACAGTGCTGACAATAGTGTCCACTGGATAATTCTGTCAATTCTGTTACTTTACCATTTTGTTAAGGGTCAACTGTGTTTATGAACTATTTTCACAAAAAATAAATAAAACTGTTGTTTAAAATCTCAAACATTATTGAGATATTGTTGCACCTTTATAATATTTCAACAACATTCCTTTTTTTTTTTTTTTTTTTTTTTTTTTTTTTACTTTATATTGTATATAATACATTTTCAAATGAAAAATACTTGCTCCAAGTGGACAGTTCTGTGAAGACATAGGCATTTTTATTTTATTTTTTAATTTTTAAGGTATGCATAGATGAAATATTATCTCAGTTTTGAGTGTTGGAATGTAAGGACTGTTTCTCTAATGAAACGAAGGATTTTTCTGGTTATGATTTATTGTTATTTCTGCACATTGCCTAATTTGTCCATAACAGAGTTGACAAATAATACCATAAAGACATCTGTTTTTTCATTAAAAGTAAAAAAATGAAGTAATTTGTGTTTGGCAAGCACTGAATTATTAAAATTTAATATGTTTTCAATAAGGTAGTGGAAAGAATATATGTTAGTGAACAGTTTTTTTTCCTTAACTTTCTGAAATGCCAAATGTATCTCCAATTATAGAATCACCCATATATATATATATATATATATATATATATATATATATATATATATATATGATTGTATGTGGATCTTATAGTGTAAGAAAAGACTAAATTCAACATCCAGGCACTTTCATAGATTGTAGTATTTAAAAAGCCTTTATTAGCAGAGCTACACAGACACACACTGCACATCAGCTCAAACAACAGAGAACAGGAAGTGGTTAAACAATTCAAAGACATGCAGCAGAGGTGAAGTGAATGTGAGTGTGTTTCTCTATCTGCGGCCGAAACGCTGGGATAGACTCACTCGTGACCCTACAGAGGACAAGCGGTTCGGAGGATTGAGGGATGAAGCTGAACTCTAAACTCTGATCCTTAACCTTCATTCTTAATGCTGCAATAGACCTCCACTCTTTGGAGTTCAAGTTCAAGCTTGATAATGTGACAGATGCAGGAGTGAGAGAGGATCCTCCTCTAATGAAGAGTGAACGAACCCTCAACACAGATCCTTACAGCCAGCTGTGAACACATCGAAACAGTTTTGTTCAGAAGGATGCTCATCATGTTTAAGGCCGCTCATAAGCCAGTCGTCTAATTCTTTGCCTTCATATTTAAACCAGCTGGACAGACTACAACTCTTCTTCCAGTGTAATGCTGGTGAGACACACCTTCATCAATATCACACCGTCTTCATTCATTACAGGCCCGAGGAGAACTGATCCCAGCCCGAGCCCGCTTTCTCCCGAGGAGTTTTCTTTTTCTCCTCTGTCACTGCTGGAGTTTGGCTTGCTCCGCTGGGGTTTAAAAGAAACGCAGTATTCAGCAATATCACTGCACTGGCACCTTTGGACGAGAACAAACTTGAACTGAATTGAGCTGGATGATGAATTGTCTGCTTTATAGCCGGATCAAACTCATTCATAATTCATGAATTTTGCAACATAGACACATAGTTATTAAACTGAACTGAATAATGACACTGGTGTCTTATACAGCTGAATAAAATCAGAAACTAACACAAACTTGCTGCAGCTGAGGAAATCTGTGGCTCTTTTTTCCTTCATTACAAATGACCAGAACAAACACAGTAACAAACACTGTCATGTTATCTTGTGTTCAGATGCCTGATGTTTGGGAATACATTCGTGTGGGAAGTGATTATACCAAATCATTTTTGATGACAGACTTTGGCTCAGGCATTTAAAATTATTAAAATTACATTTGAGATGGTGTGTGAAGAGATCTGTGCAATGGTTAGTCCAGTTATCCAGTCACATGATCTATTGAGGCAAAGTCACATGACTTTTTTGATGCACATTGAGGACATACAATGTGTTTCCATCATAGTTTATGTGCATGTCTTCTTATATATACATACATACAGTAGATATAAAAAGTCTACACACCACTGTTAAAATGCAAGGTTTCTGTGATGCAAGAAAAATAAGACCAAGATAAATAATTTCAGAACTTTTTCCACCTATAATGTAAACTATAACCTGTATGACTAAATTAAAAAACAAACTGAAATCTTTTAGGAAAGGTGGAGTAAAAATACAAAACTAAGATAATGTGCTTGCATAAGTGTGCTAATACATTGTTGAAGCAGCTTTTGATTAGATTACACCACTCAGTCTTTTTGGGTACGAGTCTATCAGCATGGCACATCTTAACTTGGCAATATTTGCCCACTCTTCTTTGCAAAAACACTCCAAATCTGTCAGATTGCGAGGGCACCTCCTGTGCACAGCTCTCTTCAGATCACCCACAGATTTTCAATCAGATTCAGGTCTGGGCTCTAGCTGGGCTATTCCAAAACTTCAGTCTTCTTCTGGTGAAGCCATTCTTTTGTTGATTTGGATGTATGCTTTGGGTTGTTGTCGTGCTGAAAGATGAAGTTCCTCTTCATCTTCATCTTTCTAGCAGAAGCCTGAAGGTTTTGTGCCAGTATTGAGTGGTATTTGGAACTGTTCATAATTCCCTCCACTGTGACTAAGGCCCCAGTTCCAGCTGAAGAAAAACAGCCCTAAAGCGTGATGCTGCCTCCAGCATGCTTCACTGTGGGTACGATGTTCCTTTGGTGATGTTTTTGTGCCAAACATACCTTTTAGAATTATGACCAAAAAGTTCAATCTTGGCTTCATCAGACCATAACACATTTTCCCACATGCTTTTGGGAGACTTATAATGTGTATTTGCAAAATTTAGCCGGGTTTGGATGTTTTTCTTGCCACACTACCCCACAGCCCAGACACTTGAAGAATATGGGAGATTGTTGTCACATGTAGTACACAGCCAGTACTAGCCAGACATTCCTGCAGCTCCTTTAATGTTGCTGTAGGCCTCTTGGCAGCCTCCCTGACCAGTTTTCTTCTCATCTTTTCATCAATTTTGGAGGGACGTCCAGTGCTTGGTAATATCACTGTTGCACCATATATTCTTCACTTGATGATGACTGTCTTCACTGTGTTCCATGGTCTATCTAATGCCTTGGAGATTCTTTTGTACCCTTCTCCTGACTGATCCCTTTCAACAGTGAGATCCCTCTGATGCTTTGGAAGCTCTCTGTGGACCATGGCTTTTGCTGTAAGATGCGACTAAGAAAATGTCAGGAAAAGCCTACTAGAACAGCTAAACTTTATTTGGGTTTAATCAGAGGCACTTTAAATGATGGCAGGTGTGTACGGACTCCTATTTAACATGAGTTTGACTGTGATTGCTTAATTCTGAACACAGCCACATCCTTCGTTATAAGAGGGTGTGCACACTTATGCAACCACATTATTTTAGTTTTTTATTTTTACTCCACCTTTCCTAAAAGATTTCAGTTTGTTTTTTAATTTAGTTGTACAGGTTATAGTTTACATTAAAGGTGGAAAAATTTCTGAAATTATTTATCTTGGTCTTATTCTTTTTTACATCACAGAAACCTGGCATTTTAACAGGGGTGTGTAGACTTTTTATATCCACTGTATATATATATACTGTATATATACTGTATATGTATATTTAAATACTACTATATATATATATATATATATATATATATATATATATATATATGTATCCAACTCAGTTGATGGCAAATGTTTTTTTATGCACATTTTTTAGCATTTATGCACATCTTTGCATTTCCATTCTGCATTATTTTTTAAAGTTATATTCCAAGATTTGGATAAAAATAAATACAAACAGAGCTACTGATTCTGTTATGTTCCTGTTTAATCCTGTGAAGCTGCTTTGAAACAATCTCTATGATATAAACCACTATAAAAACAAAGGTGACTCGATGTCCTGAAACACATCCACACCACTGAGATTTGTGTGTTAAGGCTCTGAGTGATTCCACAATATTTCACCTAAAAAATGTAAATCATTTTTCTCATTAAGATTTTGCAGTTGTTTGTTGTCTGTTTTCCCACAGCAGTCCAGACGGAAGGCTTGAGAGTCATCTGTGAATTGTTGGAGGCTGTGACTGACAGACAGACAGCTGCCCTGACAAATCTGACTCAGTAAACTCAATAATAAACTCTGATGCAGACCTGCTGGAGTCAACAAAGCTCTCCACACTGCAGTCTGCAGCACAGAAAACTATCAGTGTTACTCTTATAATTAATGTTCCAACAATCCACTCACAATGAGTTGTCTACATGTGTGTAAAAACAAACTGGAAGGTTTACAGTGTATTCATAAGGCTTTCTTGCATTGTGTTGCTTGCAGTATGAGTTGTGCCTTTATCTTGAATGCAAACTCAATTTGATCCTCTGCAGTGCAGCTTTGTGTGCATCTGTGAGATTCGACTCGAGAGAGAGACAGTGCAGTTCAGCTTAGCTTATCCATCAAATACAGAGAGTCCCATATTCCCATATGTTATAGGGACCAAATGTCCCCACAAGTACAGCAATACCATTACATTTTGGACTTATGGAGACATTTTTTGGTCCCCATGAGGAAACAAGCTTTACTCAGAATTATATTTTTTTTGAAAATCTACAGTATAAAAATCATTACACCTATGGAATGAACCCATAAAATATGGAAACTGAGTGAAAAGGCTCGGTGGCCTTTTTATGCAGTAAAGTCACGATCTGGTCAATTCAAACTGCCCATTAAAACTTGGATTAAATTATATAACTCAATAATAAAACCAATTCTTTTATATGGATGTGAAATTTGGGGACCAGTACTAAATTTTAAAAATTGGGATAAAACTTCAATAGAAAAACTACAACTAGAAATGATCAAAAACATTTTAGGGGTCCATAGAGGAACGTCCAATGATGCCTGCAGAGCTGAATTAGGCTTCTACCCACTGAAGATTGAGATCCAGAAGAGATGTGCTCAGTTCTGGCATCACCTCCATCAATCTGACCCTGATTCAATCTGATATAAAGCCCTCCTCACCAATGAAACCTCAGCAGAATCTCATCCTCTAAACACACTCGCTCTTCAGCTCGTCCATAAAACCCAGCTCCTCACTGACTACAGCTTCAACCCCAAAGCCTTTATTAAACAAACTGACAAAAATCTAAAAAACTCTCATGATGAATCATTAAAAATACACTTTGACCTTCAAAATAAACTCCAGTGCTAATCAACCCTAAACAGAACTACTACATTTGCCAATTATTTATTGATTAAACCATTTAAAGAAAGACAAATCCTCTCCAAATACAGATTAAGTGACCATGATTTAGAAATAGAGAGAGGAAGACACAGACAAACATGGACAGAGCAAGAGCAGAGGATCTGTGGACACTGTGATCTACAGCAAACACTTTCTGCTGATTTCTCCTAAATATCACAATGTGAGGGAAACATTTCTCCCCAGATTTGAAGCCCTGATCCCATCATTTACTGAACTTAATGATACTGAGAAGATGCCCTTCTTACCTGGAGAAGATGACAACACAGCTGCACTAGCAGCAAAATATGTTTTAACCATTCACAACATTAGATGTTAAACATGATTAACTCTAAACTGACTTTATCTTTTTGTTTATTTTGATGGATTTTATTTATTTGTTATCTTTGTTGTTGTTATATATATGTTAATGCTTTGGCAACATTGTGTTACACAGTTCTGCTAATAACGCTTAATTGAATTGAATTGAGAGAGAGAGAGAGTGTATATATGTGTGCGTGTGTGTGTGTGTGTGTGTGTGTGTGTGTGTGTGAGAGAGATTCTGAAACATCTGATCAGAACTCTTGTTTTATCCACTAGATGTCAGTGTTACATTCTATTTCAATATTTTGTTTCAACTCTATTTCGTAGTGTGTATTTTACTGGTAGGCTACTTTCTAAACTTAACAATCTGAATATTGTTTAGGAAATTCATGATTGAAGATGTATGATTAACACATTAAGTAATGTAAACAGAAAACAACGCCAAAACATGCAATCAACTGAATAATACTGTTAGTAACAACAATAATTATGCTAATAGTAGATAAATAATGCGATTAACAATAAAACTTATTTATATTTTTTTATTAATGTAAGTTAATATAAAAATAAATACATGGAAATCAACATAGAGGTAGGTTACATAAGTAATTAGCCTTCATTGTTCATAAATCACAAAGCAAACAAAGTTTTATGAAATGCCTCAAAATGTATTGTTCTCTGCACTGATTTGTTTGAGAGACAGTAAAGTATAAGAGATTACAAGTTTACAAGTTTAATGAAGTATGTGCGGATGATTTTTTTTTCATTGCAGAAAAAAGGAACATACAAATAATAACAATACAAAATATAAACAAATAAGAGAGAGAGAGAGAGAGAGAGAGAGAGAGAGAGAAAAAAGGCATAACTCACATTCAATTTTAACAAATAAGGATATTACAAAGTACTAGGGGGATAAGAGTGTCATAGTATTTCACAGACTTTTTGTTTTTTAATAGTCTTATTGAAGAAATATAAAATTCAAAGTCAGAACAAAACGAATTTAACATAGGAGATGAATTAAGAATTTTTTGGTTTATATATGTGAAATTTTGCGTTAACAATCAATTCTAGATCATTATTGCTTGTTTTCATAATACAAGATAACATACTTTAAAGTAAAACAATAATTAACATTTATTAAATTAAATATAAAATCTGCCAAATCAATCCAAAACTTGTTTACGACTTTACAGTCAAAAAATAAGTGAGTCAGTATCTCTTTCTCATTATTACAAAACAGCATCTATCAGTAAATCTCGATATTAAAGATTTAGAAGGGTAAATGGTATATGGTAGAATTTTGAAGTGTATTTTGTTTTAATTTATTATTAATACAATATTTAAAAGGAATTAACCAAGCTCTTCTCCAGTCAATATTCTCAATTATAGAGCTCCAAAAAAATTTAGGAGTGTGTGCGGCTGATGCGGGGGCGGGGCTAGCGCTGGTGACGTCGCCGCGCAGGGGCGTGGCCGGCTCGCGGGGATATTATGGTCCAAGAGAGAAAGAGCGAGTGGAGCAACAGCGATTTATCATTCACATCTGCTTCTCCGATGGACAGTTTCGTGACAACAGCTGACATTCACTCACAGACGGCATTTTTTCCAGTGCTTGACTTACGGTAGGTTCATGTGAATCGGACGGTGTCTATATGTTTGGGACCGTCGATTATGGACAAATGAAAGGCACATCATCTGAAAACTGGCAGCGTTTGACACTGGCGAGCTTTTCTGAGCCACGTGTGCTAATTTACATTTTATAAAACTCATTGCTGAAGGATTATTATGCTTAAATTGTGTTTTACCACTGTGAACTGGAGACGTATTGTGAGTTCACCGGGATATTACATTACAATATTGATATTTTAAACTCCATTGCAAATTTTAGTTCCTAAGTTGACACTTTTTTTAATCTTTGACCGAGTATTCTGAAACATGGCTTTACCTGACAATGCTATTAGCCTTCCTGTCGAGGAACTGGGCTTTCCGGAAATTATTGAGCTAAACGTCGGGGGTCAGGTGTATATCACCCGCTGCTCGACTTTAACAAGCGTGCCGGACTCGCTCCTCTGGGAGATGTTCAGCCAGAAGAGCACCAAGAGCTTGGCTCGCGACACCAAGGGTCGTTTCTTCGTGGACAGAGACGGATTCCTGTTCCGGTATATTCTGGATTACATGCGAGACCAGCAGCTCGTCCTCCCGGACCATTTCCCGGAGCGAGGACGGCTGCAGCGGGAGGCCGAGTTCTTCAACCTCCCTGAGCTCGTTAAGCTGCTGGCTCCGAAGCTCAGTAAGCAGAACTCTTTAGGCGACGAGGGCTGCCAGAGCGACCCCGAGGAGCCCTCGCCCGGGGCCGACGTCGCTGGGGCTGTTGCATGCTCCAGCTTGGCTTTGGGCGACGGAAAGTGCTCCGGGTTCATCACCATCGGCTATCGAGGGTCCTACACTCTCGGTCGCGACAGCCAAACGGACGCCAAGTTCCGGCGAGTGGCTCGGATTATGGTGTGTGGGAAGACTTCTCTCGCTAAGGAGGTCTTCGGGGAAACGTTGAACGAGAGCCGTGACCCCGATCGCCCGCCTGAGCGCTACACGGCGCGCTATTACCTAAAGTTTACTTTCTTGGAGCAGGCTTTTGACCGGTTAGCCGATGCCGGCTTCCACATGGTGGCTTGCAACTCCACTGGGACTTGCGCCTTCGCTCACGAGCAGACTGACGACAAAATCTGGGCCAGCTACACCGAATACGTATTCTACCGTGAGTGATCCTAAACCCTGCCTCCCAAGCCACCTGCAATAGATGTAGAAGCTTCTAGATCACCGTCCATCAAACCTCCCCACATCAGAGCCCTTAATGCCTCTTCCCCGCTGCGCTCCAGTAACCTTTCTTCCCTGTTGATCTTCCCCTCACCGAGAGACTGCCTTCCCCTTCCTCAGCTTTTGAGAAGCGCGGCGTTGTGTTGTAGTTGATGTGTTTTGTCCAGCTAAAAGTTGGAGATGAACTGCTAAACTAGGCTTGAGCCTTTTGAAAGGGCTTCTCTTGTGTCACTCAAATTGTCAGACAAATTATAAAGCTTTTGAGTTGTTCGTGATGCGAAATAGAGATGTAATTTGGGTTATTATAAATGTATCTAACCCTTTAATGGGGCCAAAGGAGAGGGAATCCACTAGGTTATAAAACCATCTTTATGGATAGATGTGAAAAGATGAAACCATGCAGACTATTTCAATTGGACAAGCTGTTTTACATTGAATATATTAATGTGTCAAACTATTTTTAACTAGCATAGCGTCATAGCAGGTTTTGGATTTATTAATTGCACAGAATGGTATATAATGCCACCTGAAAGTGCGGTGAGCTGTATTGGCTGCGTTATTAAGCTTTCTGTGTTTTATTTGGCTAGAGTCGAAACATTGTGCTCAGAACACTTAAGATTTATTTTTAGGTCCACTTGAGTTGCCAGATCAGCTGAACGATAGCTATACTGAATCTTGTTGTTTATTATGAATCCGATATTTCAGATGCCTGTCATTTGTGCAAGTTATTTTAAATTCTCTCATGTGCTAATATTATTTTTTGTTTGAGTTAAATGCTTCATATTTTAATTTATCTTATTTAAATTATAGATACATATATTAAAATGAATTATTCAAGTGCGTTCAGTAATTAATGTTTGCTTAGGCCTATTTAAGCCATAGCCTGTTATGAACCACCATATATTTTTAATCTTGCAGATGACTTAGAGCTTTAAATTTCAGGTATTTCCATTGTAACCTCAGGCCAGAATTGTCATTAACTGAAACACGGGCACAAAATCTCACAGTGGAATTTAGTTATGAGATGTCATTTGGGATAATACATATCAGCCAGTAATTTATTTTATGTCAATCAGAAATGAACTTAATCCTTTAATCTTAATTTCCTGATAGTGTTTTAAAGGTTATGTTCGGGCATTGTTTAAAGCGAAGTGCTAGCCTCAAAGTGTCTTTATGAAAGCAAGAATAAAAACATAATTATTAATTGAGTATATTGTCCTAAATATAAAACCAAATGTATGTATTCAATGTATTTGTACATTACCAAAAACAGGCCAAAATGATATACAAATATTCCTGTTATATCAATGAAATGAAGTCAATCTTAAATGAAAGCAACACTTAATGCTCTATTAAGACAAGCTAGTCTTTCATGTTTGTTTCAGTGCTTCATTCACCAGAGAAATTTCTATATTGAAGACCATTTTTCGCGAGCATAAAAGATTAAGAGTTTTAAATCTTTCTCCCCCAAAGTCTCTTCTCCACTGTTATCACGCTGCTTCCCAATTTCTCTATTTCATTTTGCTCTGGCGTTCCCTCTGCGGAGACTTCAAAGCGTGAACACTGGCAAGGCCAGAATGAAAACCAGGACAAACCTATAACCAGCTCAGTCAAAGCAGATTACCCAACCAGCCTTTGTGTTACTGTGTCTAATCTATCTAATTAAGATTGCGCTGGCACACTGAACAGCTCACATTGTACTCCAGTGAGGAACTAGGGAAAAACATATTTAAATATCTTTTCAGCTCAGTAAATATAGAGATGATTCAAACAGACAAACTGAGATCGCTGATACAAGAACTGAAATTATCCAGCTGTCTGAAACATTAACATCTCTTGTTAGCTGATATATGATGAGAGAAAATAAAACAGACAGGTGGATGCAGATGCAGAACAACATCATCTAAATATGATCAACCATCCAAAACACTGCTGCATGGATTTATAGATCCTGGTATTAAATGTAAATAATTTAAAAACAATAAGCCCAAGTTGCATCACAGACAATGTATCAGAGACGTCCTCTCGGAGCACCAACTTTTCACAATCATATCAATTTCCTTTTTAACTTGTAAATATGTTACACTACAGAAGTCAAATGGGTTAGGAATGCCAACTTATTTGAGTGTTTGTAGATACATATCACAGCAGGTGGGTTTTAAAAAACATCTAAGCTCTGTGCAATAGCTAAATGGTGTAGTGATTTGTGACAGTAAACAGTCGATCCTTCAGTCTGGCCAGCGGGATAATTGTTGCATTGTGTGCTGATGTTATTTATAGGGTCCAGGCACAGCTATTAAGCAGCACTGCAGCCATTCTGCCTCCCTATAAATCCAAAGGCATAATCATAATAGGCACTAAGGGGGATATATCCCCCAATCATAATAGGATTTTTCAATGATTTTTCCATTTGATTTACTGAAATCATTAATATCTACGGTCCAAGGCACACAGCTCTTGATGTGTGGAGGGGGTGATGATGCCTCGATTGATCAGCTTTACTAATTAAAAGAGGCAGTGAGGGAGAGGGACTTGAAACTTATCTGCTGACGTTGAGAAAGTGAGGCAGAACCTCTTTAGCCGCTGAACTGATGACCTGTGCTGTTCTATCATTTCTGTTTTAAATGTGATAATGTCCTGCTTTTCTGGGTTTGCTTCAGAGTATAGATCTGAACATTTCAGAAGAAACTATGTCTCAAACTGAGTTCATTTTGTAAGAATTCATTATGGACACTTGCCATCAAAATTCAGATTCAAAATGATCTAATTTACAAGTCCAGTAATCCTCAAGGAATGTAAAGATTGCTATTACAATATCTGTCATAAATTGGAAACGACAATCCACAGGGACCCTAATGGTGTCAAATAAGAATCCAATAATATCCTACTCAAACTGAAATGCTTATTTTTCAGTGCAACAGAATCTTTATCTATTTGTAGCTGATGATTGGAGGATTCTTGTGCTATTACAAACCTTTGGCTCCATATTATGATAGAAATTGCATTAACATTCCTGTACATTCCCTTCTCTGTTACTGCAAGTCAAAATTGTCTCTTTTGTTTTCAGTTTATGGCACTGTCACACTGGAGATTTCAGTGCAGAATCAGGCTCCTTTGAGCAGAGTTCAGTTAGTAGGGTTGGTGTGAAAGAGTTTTTCCAGTAGGAACGAGGAAATTTTGGGGTACAGTTCAGTTGAAGTCTGGTATGGTTCACAGTTGAAATCAATCCTAACTTGATGATGTATACTCTGCATTTTGCAATCTTTGCATGTTCCCAGGTACCAGTTATATAAAACTGTATAATATAATCATAATATAATGCATTCCTCCTGTTGCTTGTCTATAAATAAATTGCTTTCAGAGTACCTCACATTCTTTGGATCTCTTGCATCCATTGATCTGTGCAAATAATTCACAAATCCTTCAATAATACAGTGAACTTAATGTCTTTGCCTTCTGAGATACAGTAGTAAATAGTTACAGCTACATACTCATCATGATATTGCAAAAACACCAGAGTTAACAACCAAATAACATACAATGAAAGAAGACCTGTGGGGGCAGAAGGATGTGGGTGGATTTGAACTCAGGTTCAGACTGAGCAGCTGAACCATTAAAAAAAGCAACAGAAAATAGCATTTTAAACAATTTTAGGTGAAACACACTCAAGACTGTGAAATGTCTCAGTTATATACATAACCCAAATTCACTGAGTAGAGAATGAGACATATGGTAGTATGGCAGAGCTATAAAGTGTCTTGCTCCATCCTATGGGAACCAGGGTTACATATATAACCGTTCCCTTTTATAGGTTCACGCAGTACATCAGTAGTTGATGCTATGGGAACACTATACCACAGTGCCACACTACAAAGAGATTGCCAGTTTATCTGCTTGTGAACACACATACAGGCTATAAAGGAACATGAACTGACATGTGTTCAGACAGATGAACCGTGGAAACCAGTAGTCAAGTCCATGCCCAGATTATAAAATCATACAAATTTCCTCTCCACACAAATTTCCTCCAAAGATGAACCCTTAGATAATGCTTCTAGAAGTGTGACCCTGAATGCCAAGAGCCAAAATGAACATACATGCCTCATAAACGAGAAATTACATCCTTCAACCAATGCAACATCTTTTGTTTCCAAGCAGCAACACCCCTGTGGTGGCCATCAAAGCAAGCAAACAGCTGACCATATTTATACCACTGGTTTGTGCAGTCAATGTAAATTCATAACTCCTTCAAAGGAAAAAGCAGATGCAGTCTTTCAGTCTCTTGCGACTCAAAGGGCGAAGGAGAAACACTACAACCTGAGAGTCAAATAAAGTGATAGCGACCTTAGGTAAGTAACCAAGCTTGGTTGCAACAAAGCCTTCACCAGACCGGGAGCAGAATCCATATAGGATGGGCTAACCAATCAGGCCTGAAAATCATCAACCCTCAGATTTTTAAGACAAGTGGATTTTGAACGCAGATTCCAAAAGAAAAAAATAGCCGAATAATATTTTTTTATATTTGATACACTCGCACATCATCAGCTGCTAAATTCATATCTGCGTTCGCTTGCTGCCGCTGAGCTAGAGACAGACGTGTTTTGACAGCGCTGCACATTGTAACCAATCACACACGATTCTGTTGAGCTTATGAATGCAATGGCCAATCAGAGGTGTTCAGATGAGTCATCGCTGAAGTGCCAATGTTTTGTTCAGTGAGCATGGTCGCTGACTGAATTCTGCTCTCTGGTGAATTCTCTCATCAGAAACAACAAAGTGCAGATGTGCGTATGATGTAAGATATTCATTTCACAGTGTAAACAGCTTCAGTGATTATAATGGCAGTTTTTGAGAGTGCTTGAACTCTGGAAGTCAATGATAATGTTTTTTGATAATGTAAACACTTTTGCTCTCTTTCTGTACAATGAAAGTGTTATAATTAGTAACTTAAATATTTTTTATTAAATTCACGTTAAATACAAAGTCAGTTATATTAAAAAATATTTTATGGCATGACACCCATATCTGGTACTTACGTAGAAAGACACGTTTTAGGCATAGTTACACTAATATTAGGCTATTTGCCCATCACCCGTTATAGATCAACCAACATGATCTAAACAGGTGCAAAATGCATTTACTTGCACATATTTGAGATTCGAGATATTTAATGATATAGTTAACACGTTTGGGAATATTTAGAATAAAAAGGAAAAAAATAAAATTTAAGCCTATATCAGTTATGCTATCATGGCTGCTGTGTGTCACATGACAAGCATGACGAGCCCCCCTCCTCCCTCACTCGTGCCCCCTTAAAAAATAACGAGTTCATAATGCCCCTGAACAAGACCATCTTATAAATCAGAATTATATATGAGTCTGACTCAAGTGGTTCAATAGGATCGAGGCCCTGTTAAACCTATTAAGATTATAGATTAAAAATACAAAACAAGAAGGAGCAATCATTCCCCGCCACGTACTGTACATCTTAAGAGTAGCTGGGGCCACGTCGGCATAAAAATGTTCCTGAAGATACCAACAGGGTGGTGACAAAAGACCAGATCTAATCAAAAAGCATTGTTCAAAGGCTGAATCTGTTGTTTCCACATTTCTGGCTGGGGATGCCACCCGATGCCCTGAGCCTGGGAAAGTAGATCTGCTTTGATTGGGATCTCCCAAGGAAGGAGTGTCCCAAGGAGGCTACTGTTTGAAAGAAAACTTTGTAAACTAGGTGCATCTCTGATGCTATGGTGGAATTGTTGCACGAAGCACAAGTGAGAAGATTGAACTGTAGTTCAAGACAGCTGATCTGCTGTTGACAGAAACATTAAAGACGATGGGACTGATAGAACAGAATCTACAGGACAGAAAGAGGAAAGGCAAATATGTGTTTGCATTGTGACACAATTGTCCAAAGAGGGTCTGTCTTCCATTTACAGGCCATTTGATCAGGAATGGCCCACTGGACCTGCAGAATGGGAAACATTAGCTGGCAACCTCAGTTCTGTAGTGTAATTACACTACTGAGCGAGCCTGCAGACCCCAGTCTTTCAGAAGGGGGGCCCCGACTCTCTCACTTCTCTTCTTCTCCTTTTGAGGACACTGCAGAGAGCTGGAAAGGTAACAGTTCAAATGCACCACAGTCTCTTGAGCCCATTGTGGAATTAACTGCCGGAAAGCAACTGCTGTTTTGCAGCGTGGAACTTATCAAAGACAGCATTCATAGCATCACCAAAAATCCCAGACTAAGAAACAGGAGCATCCAACAGGAAAGCCTTATCCTTTTCCCTGACATCTGAAAGGTTTAGACACTGATGTGTCACCATTGCCACCAACCCTGCCATGGAGCAGCCGGTCTCATAAACTGTATGTTTGGTTGCTTAAAACACCAAATCGCTCATCTGAGCTCTTTGACAGCATCAGTACCGCCACAGTATACAGAGCTGCACCCATTTGACTGGGAGCCACATAGGACTTGCCTATCAAGGCCAAAGTCATCCAAACAGGTTTAGACAGTAGGGTAGGGCAAGACTTTTAAGAAGGAAGTGAAGATGTTGACAAATAGGCTGCAAGCAACTCTTCAGCCACCGACATTTTAGCACAGGGGTGCCCAACCCTGTTCCTGGAGATCTGCCTACCTGGAGAGTTCATTTCGAACCCTGATCAAACACACCTGTCTGTATCTGTCAAGTGCTTTTGAAGATCAGCTTAAACCAGTTCATGACCAGCTTAGGACCAGCACATGACCAGCTAAGAACCAGCTTAAACCAGTTTATGACCAGCTAAGGACCAGCTTAGGACCAGCACATGACCAGCTAAGAACCAGTTCATGACCAGCTAAGGACCAGCTTAGGACCAGCACATGACCAGCTAAGAACCAGTTCATGACCAGCTAAGGACCAGCTTAGGACCAGCACATGACCAGCTAAGAACCAGTTCATGACCAGCTTAGGACCATCTTAAACCAACTCATGACCAGCTAAGGACCAGCTAACGACCATCTTAAACCAGCAGCCATACTTCAAAACATACCTAACCAGCATATGCTGTTTTTTTTCGACAGGGTGATCAGGCTTGCAGCTGAACTTTGTGTAACCCCTCTAATTCTACTAACCACGCTCGCTCTGATTCAAACCGGTGTTCTTGGCATGGGAGGCGAGCGCTAACAAGGACGACAAGGACCGCAGCATCTAGCCTCAGTCTCTAGCGCACCTCTTGAGATCAGGGGAGTGAGGTTTACCCCCACAGCTCTTACCAGCTGGCCTCCGATACACTTGCAGGTAGGTAAATCTCCAGGAACAGGATTGGGCACCCCTATTCTAGTATATGTCTGCTCCACCAAGCTAGAAAAGGTCTATCAGGAGATCCTCGGTAAATGGTGAGGCTAATGGGCACTACGACTGGCCAAGAAGCATTAGTCAACTGTGCTTCTAGCTGGGCTGGCTCCTGCCAGTCCAAAAAGCTCTTCGTAAGCCAGAGAGGGAAGCACATTCACTAGGGGTGCTTTTGCATACCTTGGTGGGTGATGCTTGCGGCATCGGCCAATGAACTGCTGTAATTCTACACAGGCTTTTGGGAAGTTTGCCCATAGTTGAATGAACCTATTAAAGGAGCTGAAGTGAAGACAGTGTCACGGTTAAAATTGTTTCTATTGCTGAACTAGAAGCAAGCATGCTGGGAATCACCTCAACCATCTGGAGCCTTGAGTCTTTAATCTGCCCTCTAATAGTCAATAATCTCCAGAAATCTCTATCCTCAGTAGCCCGACCCACAGAGATTTATAAGGATGGGTGCTTGCCTCTGACTGAAATGCTGTGCGACTTGTGGAACTTCACAGCTTTATACTGGGCAATCCTGCACTGCAGTGTTACTTGCCAACATGCAGATTGGAAATGCTTACTAAAATTTGGATTTTTAGCTAGGCTACTATTTATGTTCATTACTCTATTTAGATCAATCCATAACTGTTGCTTACATTCACACACATAGTGTGAGTCAGATTGAGGCTGGCATGTGTGTAATGCGTTAAGAATCTGTCATGGTACAGGCAGCTGTCACTACAGATAAACAAGAGACTCTGGGAGAAAGTTCAAAGAGAATCTAAAGACAAATATTGACACAGTGGGATTAATTACAGCCCACATCTGCATTGTTCAGAAACACTTGAGGGAATGGAGATGACAATTTCACAGATGGAGGAACATGTACAGCAATACAATGATACTTCACCCATGGCAGTTAGTTTTCTGTTTCTTGTTTGATCTCTCTGCACTGTCCTTCAACCCCGAATAGACTTCACAAACACACTGCAGCAACATTGCAATACTTGTTCAAAGCAATAAAACATACATTTCACCCTTAAATATGGATTAATCCAGCAAGTTTATAAGGAAAATATTTACGTTAGTATATTTGAATGAATCTTCCGGTCTTTCAAGTGAATACATTTAACCTTTTTTTGAAAAATGTCAACATTCATTGTATTATACACTTGTGTAAATATAAATAAATATGGGTCTTTGTGAGCTACAATGTTTAATGTTACTCTACTGCAGAACTTGCTGAATCAATACAATCAATGAAGTTTATAAATGATTTTTTAGAGATCATAACAATTGAGCTGTAGGCCTCTATGCATGTTCAGCAATGGGTTCAGCACTGTAAAAAAAAGATGTATCTTACTTAGTATTTTTGTCTTGTTTCCAATGAAAATATCTAAAAATTCTTAAATTAAGATGCATTTACTAGATAAGCAAAATTACATAATATAATTTGTCTTGTTTCCAGGCAAAAAAAAAAAAAAAAAAAAAAAAAAAACACCTAAATTAAGTGCATTTTGCTTAAAATAAGTAAAATTATCTGCCAGTGGGATAAGTAAAATACTCTTGTTTTAAGAATATTTTACTTACCCCACTATCAGATAATTTTACTCATTTTAAGCAAAATGCACTTAATTTAGTTTGTTTTGCCTGGAAACAAGACAAAATTATCTTATGTCATTATGCTTATCTAGTAAATGCATCTTAATTTAAGAATTTTTAGAAATTTTGACTGGAAACAAGACAAAAATACTAAGTAAGATAAGCATTTTTTTTTTTTTTTTTTTTGCAGTGAGTGAGGTAAAAGAATATTCCAGGATATTTCAAGAATATTCCTTGGCTTCTATATCGCCATCTGTAGTTAAAACATAAAACTGCATGTCACTGTGGAATAGTTCTTTACACCACCTAGGCCTATTCTTTAGCACTGCACTTCTGCGCAGGTGAATCTGTTGGTTTGAGGAGTCTTCATGGTTGCTGGTGATCACCATCAGTTGGAAAAAAGGTCATATGAATAGTACAGTAAATATCATATCTATCATTGTGGTTTGGGTTTTGCCTTGGCACAGGCTTTCTCTTAGAACTGTCCATGATAAATGCTGGCTGACTAGTTCAAATTTTATACAACACTATTTATTCTAGCAAAAACCTATAACTGCTCCTTGGCAGCCACACAAACGGTAAAGTTAGCCTGGAGTTTATTGGGATTTATTGGGTATACACAAACGCTTCACAGCTAAACTTCTTTTTATGGGGGTATTTTTCACCTTTATTCACATGGTACAATATAGAGTGGACATAAAGCGGTGTGATTGCCAAATAAATGGGATTGGAAAGGACCACAAGTAGGGTTACAAAAAGGTGGAACATTTCCAGTAAATTTGGAAAACTTTTCAGGATTTTTTAGAATCTTCCAGGGATTTTTGGAAGGTTTCTGGAAATTTACTGGAAATTTTCCACCTCTTTGCAAGCCTTAAACTCAGGTCACCCAAAATGCGAGCATGCCATGCTGTGCTGAAGCGCTGACCAAGAGGCTATTGGCTTTGACCAAAGCTGTTCATGTTGTGTTTGTTTGTTTGTTTTTGTCTCACACTGCACTCTATAATGTGTTTCTAGTGGTCTGTGTTGTCTCAAGGCTGGCGGTTTTTTACAGTGGTGACTGTGACTGATGTGTGTTTACGCTCAGCACTTTATGCCACAGCATTTATCCTCAATCTGTGTTTGGAAGCATTGCGGTTTCTTTCATCTAGGGACAGCGTGTCTAGACTTTGTTCCACTGATACCTTTTCTGTTTGGTTCAGAAGATTGCAGATGCATGACTTGGTTGCGTCTATAGAAGAGCTATGTTATATTGTTTGGTTTGCTTTGGTTGTTTAGATATACTTTAATGCTGCATTGTAGTTGACGTCTAGTCATGAAATGGGAACATGGAGGTAACCATGATGAGGCGATCCACTCCATGTAGATTAACAAAAAGAGGTTAATGTAATCTATTTAAAATTCTATCTAATTTTAAAAGCAGTGAATTTTTGCAACTTTGAAAGCTCAGGATTCCAGCTTTCTTTCACTTTTTATTGGGAAAAAATACAACATAAACACATCATGAATATCTAAAGTTTAGTAAATGTGCATTTAGGATAGAAGATCAGCTGCATTATTGTATATTGAACAAATATTGAGATTAGTCAGTTTTAAGTCCAAAGCCATTAAAGTGCCGTCTGGAAGAGATTTGACTACATCATAAAGCCATTATGAGCCGTAACCATAGAGACAATATGCATTTGTGTCTTTGAAAAGCATCTGACAGCCCACTCAAGGCCTGATCACAGGCTCTTAACCAGCACTGGGTGAACATAAGATAACAGATAGACACTGATTGACTGTTTTCTTGTGAGTCAGTAACGTTTACAGCTTGTATGTTGGTAAGTGTTTTGCTCTTGTGTGAGATATGAAATTGCCAGCAATAAACCAACTTGAAAAAAGGTATCTTTAATCATTTGTAACAAATCATTAGAAAAAACTTTTTCACGCCTGTTGAAAAATGTCTACTGACTCTAATAATTAATACAGAAAATAAATTTGACTCATTCCTCAAATTGTTAAAAAAAAAAAAAAAACGTTTTATTTTATTATTATTTTTTTTTTTATGTTTACAGTAATGCAGTTAAGCCTATAGGGCAAGGCTGTATACACTGTGAGAGGCATGCTATATTGTCAAAATATAAGGCATTTTTAGGCACATTATGCAACAGAACCCTTCAGCGTGACTATATTCACCATAAGGCACAAGCTTGACATCCTTATTGCTTTTATAAAATGGCTACTACATAATAAAAATGTTTAAATTAGTGCTGTCAAACGATTAATTGCAATTAATCGCATCCAAAATAAAAGTTTTTATTTACTCAATATATGTGTGTGTATATATTTTGAAAATATTTACATGTATTTACATGCACGTATATATTTATATTCATATAATTTATATATAAATATATTTAATATATAAACTGCATATTTTTATTAAATATATGCATGCATGTGTTTTTATATATATATATATATATATATATGTACATACATATATACATAATAAATATACACAGTACACACATATATTATGTGAACAAAAACTTTTATTTTGGACGTCATGATTAATAATTTGACAGCACTAGTGTAAATGTTTTAACATTTTCCTAAAAGCTGATTCACTGCGTTAATTGATCCGTATTGTAGAAATAGTGATAGAATGGTGCTATTGATTTTGTATGTGTAAAAAATAAATGGAAAGAGTGATTATATTAAAGTATGTAGAACTATGATGCACTATCAAGCTACCGTATTAACAAAATAACGTGCTGGCTTCCTCTTTAAAGTAATGTTCCTCATAATTTTTTTTATAAAAAAATAATTCAACTCATGCCTTAGTTTGTAAAAACTGTGTGTATAGAAATGTATAGACATTTCTGTAAATGGTTCTGTTCCAGTGTCTTTATGCATTTTGTGACAGTTGAAACGCCTCACAACAGAAAGACAAATTATTTTCTGTGTTAACTGACAGCATGTTACAGCTGCTCTTTCTAGAAATGAACCGTACTTTGAATGTTAAATGACATCTTGAACTGAGTTGTTGTTTCATGAGCATGATTGTGTTGATGATTTTTCACATTCATGGCCACACACACACACACACACACACACACACAGCCTTGTTCTCAAAACACATTGAAGCTGATGATGGTGCTGTAAAAATGTGCCACTGACAACAGATGGACTGCCTGGAAATGAGCTGAGGAAAAGATATTTAAACCCACTTACAGATCTTTCCAGAACAGCGATGAAAGAGCTCTCTTTCACACCGACCGATGATCGTCTGAGGCCTGTATAGATTCACACCGGTTCACTAACACTGAGGCATCGCGTCAGCAGTGTCATGAAAGGACCATCATCACTCCTCAGATTTCTCTCCTTCTCCTGTGTGTAATGCTTGGGCATTCGTCATGGTATTATTCTTAATTTGATATTTTATAAGTGAAAGGTTTGCTGGCCGTCCCTCGCTGCTCCAGTCCTGCGGATGCCAAAGTGCTGCGTGATTTTGGGGATCTGATGTTGAGAGATCGAGCAGACACTCTTCTCTCGTTCTCTCATGTGCAGTGTATTCTCAGAGGAGTTTACAGACGGGGAGTTGTGTTCAAGTTTTGGATTTCTTTTAACTTGTATATGTCTCTGTTTACTTGGATTTGATCATTTTTTGTTCATGCTTCATGCAATAATGCAACCTCACTGTCGTGATTACAGCAGCGTGTGCCTCTGTCGTACATGTTGAACCCCTCATATTGAGTTAGGCTCTACTTTCTCTCGTTTTTAAGCCTTTCCCCTGTTAAAATATCCAGCATATGCTGGTTAGGTATGTTTTGAAGCATACTGCTGGTTTAAGCTGGTCATGAGCTGGTCCTGAGCAGGAGCTAGTTGCTTAGGACCAGCACATGATCAGCTAAGGATATGCTGTTTTTTTCAACAGGATCTTCTCGCTTTCTTTTGGGATTCTTTATCAGTTCACATTCCTCGTTTCGGACAGCAGTACTACACTGTGCATTTTTAATCATGCTTTACTTTCTTGCAACAATGCCCTCTGAGCTGAGGAGGTCTACTTTAGTATACTTGTGGTTACAATAAGGTGTGTCCTGATGGTGCATGTCAAGTCATGTGTGATGAGGTCTGCATTTCAGATGATAATAGTTTATATGTAAAGGTGTTTGAACAACAGTTTTCTCTCTCGTGCTCTCGGAGCACAGGAGCTGTATGGGCCTGTTATACAGAGTCACGTCCAACAGTTCTGTGTTCTGCGACAGTTTTATTGCTCTTGCTCCGTGTAACTACACCCTTGGAGCACAAGTTTACATCAGTGATTCCCAGCCACATTCCTGGAGTCCCCAGCACTGTACTTTATGTATGTCTCCTTCATCAAACACACCTGATTCAACTCATCAGCTCATTAGTAGAGACTCCAAGACCTGCAGTGGGTGACAACAGTGACAAAATGTGACCATGGTGCATGTTGAGCCCTTTATATTGAGTCACACCTGCCACATGCTTTTCTCAGATCACGTCTTTGATAACACACACTACGTGATTGTCATACATGTGAACGCGCACTGATTTGCCTCAGATTTCAGGCATTTGTTGGAGATTTCCATAAAACTGTCTGCGAGTGAAAATCGGGGCTAAACATGTGCAGTGTGATCCCGGCATTAGTGGCATCAGCAAATGAATTGTGTGATTCTCTACAGGCTTCAGACAATCGTCACGCCTGGACCGTGTTCCCATCGCATCAGCTACTGACAGCATCTCGTTCCCTACTCAGGGAACCAGGTTACATACAGAACCAAGACAACTTCTTCTCAGAGTAAATCTAAAGCTCACATTTCACCCCACAATCAAAAGAAAAAACTGCATAAAGAAACTGAAGCCTATTTTCAGACAGTTTTAAGGACGATTTTCTTCATACTGGGACTTTTTTTTGTTTGTTTGTCACAATTAAGTAATTGAAAGAAGCAAAAGAAGCAAAAAATTCTCATTTTAATTATCTAATGTGTCAGATGCATTGTTATTTATTTATTTGCAATTCTTAGAATTCTAAATAGTGATTATCATTAGATTCTCATTTCTGTGCTATTTATGCTGTAACATAAACAAACAACAACAAAAAACGGTTTGTGGATTGAAATCTGCACAAAATAACAGTAATACAACAAACAATACTATGATGTTTAAATATTTGACAAATTAAATTTTTTATTTTTACAAATTAAATTTATCATTTTTTTTCACATTATAGTAAAAAAAAAAATATATATATATCTTTTGGTTTTGGGCTAAATTATGACCTGGGCATGTTTTTTTTTTTTTTTTTTTTTTTAATCCTTTATATGCATAAACTGGTCATTGTCTGCAGTTTCCCCTTTCAGGAAATGATGTCACTGTCATTCAAGTACACCCACAAATAAAAAACTAAATAAATAAAAATAAAATAAAATAAAATAAACACTCATTATGAGACTCTGTAAAGTGATATGTTAGTGCTGTCAAACGATTAATCACATAAAAGTTTTTGTTTACATAATATATATGTGTGTACTGTGTGTGTATATATATATATATATATATATATATATATATATATATATATATATATATATATATACACACATACACACACACGCATGTATATTTAAGAAAAATGTTTATATAATAAATATATTTACATATGATATAATTTGCATGAATATAAATATATGCATGTAAATACATGTAAATATTTTCAAAATTTATGCTGTATGTGTGTGTGTGTCTTTATACATAATAAATATACACAATACACAGACATATAGTATGTAAACAAAAACTTTTATTTTGGATGCGATTAATGGTTTGAAAGCACTATTAAGAACATGTCTAAATCTTGAGTGATGGCAGTGGCTCTATATTTATTCATCCATTAAGGGGATTCAGAGAAACTCATGAGAGCTGCTTGCAGATTTTCTCTCCCACACTTCGAAATCTCACAAAACACACACCATCCCACATTATATGGACACTCATTTTCACACACACACACACACACACACACACACACACACTGGTACAGCAGACAGAAAGCAGCAGTTGTTTTTGGGTTATGTAAGCTGGTTTCAGTGCCGATGAGCCTGTGGCTGAATGAGGGAGTTTGTGTGTGTGTTTGGAAGCAGATGAAATGATGCCAGAGCTCGAACACAAGTGAAAGCCAGGGGCATTTCTCATCATCATACACAGCTGATCATTTTCTCACACTTTGCACTGCTGATATAACAAACAAACATCAGGGGACACAAAACAGATTTGGCAGCATGTCCTCCTGGAGCTCTTCCCAGCAAATCCTGTATCCTCATCCCCATATAAACTCCAGCCAGCCTGATCAGCTGTTTTCCACCTGTACTTATGTGATCTGTGCTCACTCCAACACTTTTCCTCCATACATGTGGTCAGCAGAGTAGCACATGTCAGACATAAAGTTGCTCCAAATGTAACTGGACACTTATGTCACACTTACTGTAATTATGTCTGAATCGCGTGATTTTTCTCCCAAAACGCGCAAACCCAACCTCGTAGCTGACTTCATTGGTCAGCTCAATCACACTTTAACATTCAGACTTCATGGATATAGTTCAGAGATCAGGAAATTCATAATGGATTAAATCATGTCAAACAGTAATACTATCTATCAGGGGAAAAAAAAAAAAAAATCGAAATGTATACAAAAAATGGCCAAAAATATATTTGCTAAAATATATTCAAAAATATATTTACATAAATACATTGTCTGCCCATGTATTTTGGCCATTTTTTGTATATTTTTGAAAACATATTTTAAATTATAAATATATTTTAAATAAATATATTTTAAAAAATATAAATATATATGCATTTCCATATGCATTCTTCACATCTGAATAAAAACTTTATTTGTTGTAACACATTTGAACATATAACACATTTGAATAAAAATAAATAATTAATAAAGCCTAAATGTAGACTGCTGTGAGACTGCAAATTTATTTTCTTGCCCCTGGAACACGTTTTTACACATACTGTATATTTTGGTATATTTGGGTAAATGTGAAATATGAAAGTAAATATTAATTTCAAAAATATTATATAAACACATACAGTATTGCGCAAAAGTCTGAGACCACTAGTATTCTCACCAGCTAAAAAAATGGTTTTAAGTCAGTTATTTCTATCTTTTGCTGAAGTGTGTCAGAAGGAAATATCAGTTTACATTTCCAAACATTATTTTTGCCATTAATTGTAATAATCCAGTGTAATTTTGTGCTCCACACAGAGATCTGATCTGATCATCATCCAGTCTGTCTGGAATGACATGAAGAAACAGTACAAACTGAGACTATCCAGTTTAACTGTGTCTCCAAGATGCTTGAAGAAACCTACCTGCAAAGCTCCTGAGAAACTCTGCTCAAGTGCACCGAGGGCAAAAGCTGCTTTAAACACAAATGATGCTCACACCAAATGTTGATTTCATTTAGTTAATAGAAGTTAATTTATAAAGCAAATCTATTTATGGCATTATTTTTGACAGCATCCTCATTTTACAGCAGTTTTACACAAGTGCCTCAAACTTTTAACAGTACTGTAGCTTTGCAGGTAGCTTTCTTGGAGACACAGTTCTTCTGGATTTAGTCGGTCTCAGTTTGTTCTGTTTCTTCATGTCATTCATGATGATCAGATCAGATCTCTGTGTGGAGCAAACAAGAATCTCACTGGATTATTACAATTAATGGCCAAATAAATGTTTGGAAATGTAAACTGATATTTCCTACTGACACACTACAGAAAAAGATAGAATTAAGTGACTTTTTTTTATTATTATTATTTTTTTTTTTTAGCTGGTGAAAATACTAGTGGCCTAAGACTATGCACAATACTGTATATTTAGCATATACTAAAAAAAGTTTAAGGTTAGGGAGGCAATCAGCACTGATGTGATCAATGAAGTCTTGAGAATTGGTGGTGGAGCACTTAAATGGTTTAGGGAAAGAAAAAAAGTCACTGCATTAGATAAAATATCAAAGCATGTGTCATTTTAAAGAAAGTAGCACAAGCACATTTGTCAAGCAAAGTGTTTCACAACATGTCAATAAACAATTTGAAAAATGATAAAAAGAAAAGATATAAGGTTAGAAATAAGACATGTATCAGCACTTTGTGCTAGTGAAGAATTAGTGTTCATAGTTAATGAACGACATCTGTGTGAAAAACTCACCAAAACACCAGCTGATTAGAAGTCATTGTAAAAAATGATTTAGGAAAGTGGTGTTAGTTCTGAGAAAAGCATAGATGACATTAGTTTTAATATTTTGTATCTAATGCAATGACATCCAGACATTTTTGAGAGTGACTTAAGTGTCCAAATCCATTTTCAAAGCAGAGCCAACGCTTTGAAAATGCAAACAGAAAAATAGAGATGTACTTGGATATTCTGTGTGAAGTCCCTCTGTCTCCACAGGAGGAGCTCAGAAGCAGATGGACCTCTGTGAGGATCACCTGAGCAGTGTTTACCCTGTTCAAAACTCCAGCCACAATTTACCTATCGGCCGGTTTATGCGGTTTGATGCGAATTTGTCGGGGAATGATTTGAGTAAAGTTTGCTTTAAGTCTGTGATGTGGTTTGCTTTTAACATGCTTTTTACACTCTATTTTGAAAGTACACTTTAGACATTCTACTACTAACTATGAGTAACTTTGCAATTCCAAGACAACTAACAGTCAGAGTATTAGTAGACTGTCTGCTTAATATCTGCACTTTATTTTGATGCTCCCCCGACAGACATTCTATTGACTAGTAACTTTGCAATTACATGTCAAGTTATTCTGCTAACACTAAACCTGACTCAAATGTGCCAAGTGGTCAAAAATGGTTGTGTTTAAAGTTGGGTGCAAGTATGGCTGTCTAATCCTAATACAACTCAAAAACAACCACCCAAACTCTAAACCTGATACACTAACACTTCATTTCCAGCGATATTGTCAACTTGATTGCACAGATACTATTTGAACTGAGCTGAGCTGGATGATGACATTCACTGAATCAATAATGAACGACTTTAACTGAAAATTGAGTTTTACCGTTGTCCTTTTGTGTTATTACACACTAATCGTACCTATTTAATACTCTAAAGCTGCTTTGACACAATCTGTATTGTTAAAAGCGCTAAATAAATAAAGGTGACTTGACTTGACTTGACTAACCAAATGGAGGTGCTGTAGAAAAATCCAACCGAAAACCAAGCAAAATTGAGCAAAAGCCACACAAAACATGCAGTTGGGATTTTGGGCCCGAACCCAAGTGGATTGAAAGAACATCTCAAGTATAATACACAAGAAGTTTCATTCCAATCAGACCGTCCTAAAGCAAGATATACCACATAACTGAGGATTGCTCCGGAGTGATCGATAGTTTCTAGCCCATAAACCTAGACAAGCCTGAACCAGGCAAAAACCACCAAGAGGTTGGTGACATTAAGTCCAAATTAACATCAGATGAATGTGCACCTTAGTTTTATATCCCTATAGCCCTAACCCCAACCTTAACCAAACAGTCTAGTAATACTCTAATGACATTTAGTTGACATGTAGTTGCAAAGTTAATTATAGTTATTAGAATGTCTAAAGTGGACAAGCAAAATAAAGTGTTGCCTGCTTTCTCTAGATTTGCATTGTTTTCCTATTGCATGATTCCAAATGTTTTTTTTTTTTTTGAGTTATAAAGCTAATGATACATAATCACACTGGAACAATGAAAATGTTTAAGGTTTTTTTTTTTTTTTTAAATCTCAAACAACAATTTTTGTGCATTCTTTAGTATTTTACAACAATTCCTAATCTATAACTTGTTGAATTAACCCTTGTGTGTCAATAAAAAAAAAAAAGTTACACATAGGTCCATAGTGGACAAAAATGTCCATGTCAAAAAAACTGTCATATAAATTTGATGCTTGGGAGTACAGACTTAAGTTTTTATTGTTGAAATTATTGTTGAAGTAAAAAAAAGTTGAAAAAGTGAAACAAAAAAAAAAAGTTATAGAGGTTTAAGTTTATGAAAATTATTTATGAACAATATTTTATATAAAATATATATTTTATGAAACATGTTGAACGCTAAACCTGCTAGAAAATCAAAGCCATAGATCTAAACAATTTGTGTTCCAAATTTGAGGTTGATATCTCAAAAAATGAGCTTTGTTTGGGTGCAGTACCAAATTTTCCCCATTAGATGCCAGGAAAACTCAGCTGGTGCACGCAGTGGTTGGATTTGTGATTTGCAGTAGTTTTTCTCTCTCAAATATTACAAGAACACACATGCACACACAATTTTTTTGACACACATACAAACCACACTCTGACATCCATACAACACACCCACACAATTATAGCTGCATTATTTATCCAATTGACTCTATAATATGCAGAAGCAGAAAACAGGAATAAAGCGAGTATTTGCTTTATATACCCTTTATAGGCCAAACCTGAAAAAATGGCACCATCTGGTAAAAAAAACAAAAAAAAACATTTTGAAGCCTTGCCAACAGAATGAAAGCCTATTAACAAAAATTGCATAATTTTACAGTTAAATGGCAATGCAATTAAAAATAGCGGTTTTAATGGGTTTCAATGGGGACATTTTTGTTCTTAAGGTCCTGAGAGGAACTATTTTTTGTACCTAGTGCAAACTAGATTTATTAAAGGAAATGGGTGTGAAATAGTAAAATTCCAATAAAAATACATACCTGTGCCAAAATTTATTCAGCTGGCAATAACACAGGCAAAATGATCAAAAAAACAAAACGGAAAAGGACAAAAAATTTCCAAAATTTCACACAAGGGTTAAATTTAATATAATTGTCAACTGTTGTGCAACAGAATATTTTGTATCGTACACTCTGCCACCAATCAGGGGTGTCGCTAATATATTTTGTTTTGTTTTTTTATGACAGGAGGCAAAGCATCCACGTCGCCCTGCTTCAGTGATCCAGATATCGACAGAGCAGAGGAGGAGGCCATATATAACCCACATATATCCAACGTCTGTAGCCAGGATGACACAAACATTACCCTTGACCTGGACAATGAATCTCTTTCGGACTCCCTTCCTCCTCTGCCTCCACCCCTTCCGCCCCTGGACAGCCCTGAGCTGCCGCTGCCTCCGCCCCGGGAGCCGAGCCCCCCTCCGCTGCCCGCGGTCAGTCCGGTGCGACCCACCACTCTGCCTCTGAAAACACTGCCCAGACCCTCAACCAGCAGCACCACGGCCTCCACCACCAGCACCATCACCAGGGAGAACGGAGGACTGCTGAGCAAAGACCCAGAGGAAGAAGAGAAGAAGCTGATGGAGGAAGAGCTGAAGAAATGCATCGAGGATTTCAGGAAAATCCGCATCCCAAAACTCTTCCCAGACCGCAAGAGACACTGGCAGAGTGATCTGCTCAAAAAATACAATGAGTAATACAGATAAACCAGCCTTCTGAAAACACCAGCATTGTTTGGGTTCTGGATCTGGTTGCAGCAGCTATACTGTAAGTTACTTTGCCTAGTTGTGGCATAAAGGAGCACTGCAGTTTACACATTGTGTGATTAAACAACTTTTTAGAGACTCTTCAACAGGAACCTGATCTAAACAGTGCACCCGTGTGGTTCACTCTGTGTTATGCATGCCAAAAAATCTAAATGCATTTTTTTGTGTGTGTGTGTGTGTCAGTATTTATTGCTCCTTAATAATTTCAAATACAGTTCTTGAATGTTACATAATTACCTATTATATTATTTTATAATTAAAGCTTCAGTCCATAAGTTTTGCCTCTTTGTTGCCATCTCTGCCTGCAATTGCAGTTACTTGCAGAATTATTTTCATTACGTGGGTTGTGCACCGGGATGGCTCCAGCGCGGATGAATCTAATGTTTTGATTTGTGGCTGTCAGTCACCGCACCCGTGTGGATACTGTACTTATAAATCACAGATTCTACATCTTGGAAGTATGACCCAAATAATAATTTTCACTGGAAAATTTCATCTGAACTAGTAAGTAACAAGTCTGCCACTTTTGTTCTGACCAACTGAGTAAAAAAAGCTTTACAATACATCAAGCTATCAATGGTGATTAAATCGAATGATCGCTTAGCTCATATCACATCAAACCATGCAAATTATTGTTATACTTTGTTCTCAAAATGTTGATGTTAACAACATAAGCATTGCGTGGCTACATGTATTTAGTGTGTATTAGCCTTATCTGTAGACTACTGGTGACTATGGGTGAATCTCCAGTTGTCACTGATGACTGTTGTATTGACCTTTCTGGATTACAATCTGCCATCAAAATGATAAGTTTATTAATGCTATTAAAAAGCTATTAATGATCCGCCACCTGCAGCATCCTCACATGCGATATAGCCTACCAGTACCACTCAAATTAGAAAACATTATTATTAGCTTACCGTTGTGAATCAGGCTAAGGTAAGGAGATAGTTTTGAACACTGGCTGGTTATGTACTTGCCCAAAAATTCATTATGGATAATTTTTAACCAAAAAAAGTTACGGACTGCAGCTTTAAGTAATAATGACTTTACAGAGCTTCCAACCTACTTGCAATGTTCCTTTTTTTTTCCAAGTTTTTAAAAATTATTATTATTATTATTTTATTTTTTATTTTTTGGCATGAGGGTGAGTGAACAATTTTCATTTTTAGTATGAACTATCCATATTAATACATCAGTACTTATGAATGGCTGGTGCTACCCTTCCCTGGAAAGACAATGTTGGTCAAACCAGATTAGTTTTGCTGGTCTTGGCTACAAAAGCATCACTAACATGCAAACACTGGTATGGGTATTCATGCTGATTTAATGCTGCTGATTTAATTTCATTCAATGCTGTCTTTTCAGCATTACACTTGTGAAATACAATTGTGAAAATTATTTTTGACAATGCATTATAGAGCAGTTGTATGTCTTTTGTTGAGTCCAGAATCTATTAGCAGTTTAGTAACATGTAGACTATATAAACAAATCTTCCTTAAAACTGGTTTGTTTAAAAAGTACAAAAACATCATAAATGAAAATGTTTGTGTCTTTCAGGTTTGGTTTTTTTTTTTTTTTTTTTTTTAAATGTATTGGTTTATTTTTCAAGCCTTTGATGGTTCAAGATTTTTTTACATCATAAACTGAGTATGATATTTTGTGTAGACAGAAAACATTATTATATCATGAATAAATTATGGTAAAAGACATTTATTGGTTAATTTAGTATGGACCACTAATATATAAAACCAAATAGTTCCTGCAAATTTCTGTGGTAGCAAATAAAGCAATAATATCTTAAAGTCGAAGTGTGTCATTTCTGTGTCAGGATACTCAAACGGTGCACAAGAAAGATTTTGTTTGAGTCATGTGTTTACACATTTAAAGGAATCAAATAGGCATGTCCGCTTTTTAACACATTTCCATGACTTTCATGTCATCAGAGAACAACACAAGGAAATTACCACATGGTCAGTCCTCCCTGTAGTAATCCTCCCAATCCAAGTTACCCCAAGTAGCCTGGGGTTGCTCGAAGACACAATGATAGTGACTCTATCTCTACCTCTATCTAGATCTAGCAACCTTACCAGGCCTGAGCCTTAATTGCTACACCACACCACCCACATAGACTGTGGTAATGCACTGAAGGAAGCTCTTGAATCACCTGAAACTTAAAGAAATATTAATAATCTGGTTGCACCAGGTTTGACGTTAATTACAGGAGATGACACTGATTCTCGTGTTTCGCTTATAGTATAAGTTAAGCCAAAGTCACTCAGCCTGCATTCAAATGAACTTTGTGTTTGGATAGAAATTATGAATACAGTCTTCTCCAAAACTCAGATGGTGTTGCATTCTTCTGTTTAAACAAAAGTTAAAGAGAAAAGACTCACCCTGAAGTACAATTAGCGCACTCATGCTTTTAAGAAAACATCTTGAAAAATTAAACACAGGTGGAAGAATAATAATTTAGAGCAGGAGTTCTCAACTCTGGCCCCCGAGGTCCACTGTCCCACAGAATTTAGCTCCAATCCTAATCAAACACACCTGAACAAGCTCATCAAGGTCTTCAGGAAATTACTAGAAAGTTACTGGCAGATGAGTTTGATCAAGGTTGGAGGTAAACTCTGCAGGAAAGTGGACCTTGAGGGCCAGAGTTGAGAACCCCCTATTTAGAGGTATTTCAAGGGTATTTTCTAGGTTTTTCGTATAGTGGCCAGACATGGAAGTGCCAAGAGAACCAGATATTCCATCACAGTGCAGCAGTAATTATTTTATGAATGATATGAATGATCAAATTGGGACAGTCAGAAAGAAACCTGGACTTATGCAACCAGGAGGAGAAGTAGAAAGAAGTAAAAGTGACTTTAGGTACATGCCCTATTCTAGGGCACAACAAGACCTTAGCTAAACTGGGAGCAAAATCCGTGCTGATAAGGCATGTAAATCTGCTTCAGGGATGTTAAAACATCAACAACACCACTTCAAGAGTCAAAATTCTATCAGATGGCACTTAAAAGCAAACAGCTTCCTGGTAGAGAGAGCTCTCACATCCAAACTGGTCTCTATAATCTGAGGTGAAAGACCATGTTGTATTAGAGAGCCCTGTTCAAAGGCCATACCCAAAGTTTCCACATCTTTGGCTTGAGATACACTGCCCCGAGCCTTAGATAGCAGATTGGTTCTGACCTGAATTTCCCAAGGAAACCACTGAAGGAGAGATATTATATCACAAGAACCGTTTGGCCAAAATGGTGCCAACAGCAGAAGAGAAACTCTGTTTTTCCACACTCTTGTAAAAACCTCAAGAAGCAGTCTTATTGGCAGGAAGGCATGCGATTATGTCTTCAGCCATGAGTGTCCAAAGTGCTGGAGGCGACACGGAGAACCAAAGGGGTCAAATACCTGTTACCTTTTCACAAGTGAGAAAATTATTGTTCAAAATGCATTTTACTGTTGTTGTCCAAAACATGAAATGTGAAGAGCCTCAACATGAGGGGTGCAACACACACCAAGGGATATGACACAATAATCATGCAAAACGAGGCACACTCCTGTATTTTGGGAGAGCACAAATGATTGAAGAGCTAAAGTGAACTGCCCATCAAGCTTCCAGATTTGAATATAGATCTTCTGGCATCCCTAGTGAAAAGTAAATATACTTAAATGTATTTGAAATACATTTATTTCATGCTAAGTATACTTCAAATACATTTTTTATATATGTATTTAATAAAATGCCCTGCAATAGTATTTTTAGTATACTAAACTGGTATACTTCAAGTCTGCTAAATTGGAACAACTAATTTTGTATTTAATGCACTTTAATTGTGCTGAAGTCTAATTAAAGACATACTTAGTACAACCCGAATTCCGGAAATGTTGGGACGTTTTTTAAATTTGAATAAAATGAAAACAAAAAGAATTTCAAATAACATGAGCCAATATTTTATTCACAATAGAACATAGATAACATAAAAAATGTTTAATCTGAGAAATTTTGCAATTTACACAAAATGCATAAAATGAGCTCATTTCAAATTTGATGACTGCTACAGCTCTCAAAATAGTTGGGACGGGGGCATGTTTACCATGGTGTAGCATCTCCTCTTCTTTTCAAAACAGTTTGAAGACATATGGGCATAGAGGTTATGAGTTTCTGGAGTTTTGGTGATGGAATTTGGTCCCATTCTTGCCTGATATAGGTTTCCAGCTGCTGCAGAGTTTGTGGTCATCTTTGACGTATTTTTCGTTTAACGATGCGCCAAATGTTCTCTATAGGTGAAAGATCTGGACTGCAGGCAGGCCAATTCAGCACCCGGACTCTTCTACTACGAAGCCATGCTGTTGTAATAGCTGCAGTATGTGGTTTTGCATTGTTCTGCTGAAATACACAATGCCTTCCCTGAAATAGATGTCGTCTGGAGGGGAGCATATGTTGCTCTAAAACCTTCATATACCTTTCAGCATTCATAGTGCCTTCCAAAACATGCAAGCTGCCCATACCGTATGCACTTATGCACCCCCATACCATCAGAGATGCTGACCTTTGAACTGAACGCTGATAACACGCTGGAAGGTTGCGCTCCTCTTTAGCCCGGAGGACACGGCGTCTGTGATTTTCAACAAGAATATCAAATTGGACTTGTCTGGCCATAGAACACTTTTCCACTTTGAAACAGTCCATTTTAAATGAGCCTTGGCCCACAGGACACGACGGCGCTTCTGGACCATGTTCACACATGGCTTCATTTTTACATGATAGAGCTTTAGTTGGCATCTGCAGATGGCATGGCGGTTTGTGTTTACCGACAGTGGTTTCTGGAAGTATTCCTGGGCCCATTTAGCAATGTCAATGACAGAATCATTCCGATGAGTGATGCAGTGTCGTCTGAGGGCCCGAAGACCACGGGCATCCAACAAAGGCCTTGTCCCTTATGCACAGAGATTTCTCCAGTTTCTCTGAATCTTTTGATGATGTTATGCATTGTAGATAATGAGATTTGCACAGCCTTTGCAATTTGATGTTGAGGAACGTTGTTTTTAAAGTATTCCACAATCTTTTTATGCATTCTTTCACAGATTGGAGAGCCTCTGCCCATCTTCTGAGAGACTGCCTCTCTAAGACATCCCTTTTATAGCTAATCATGTTACAGACCTGATGTCAATTAACTTAATTAGTTGCTAGATGTTCTCCCAGCTGAATCTTTTCAAAATTTCTTGTTTTTTCAGCCCTTTGTTGCCCCCGTGTCAACTTTTTTGAGACCTGTAGCAGGCATCAAATTTGAAATGAGCTCATTTAGTGGATAAAAGTGTAAAATTTCTCCATTTAAACATTTTTATGTTGTCTATATTGTATTGTGAATAAAATATTGGCTCATGTGATTTGAAAGTCTTTTAGTTTTCATTTTATTCAAATTTAAAAAACGCCCCAACATTTTCGTAATTCAGGTTGTATATTTGATTGTGCTAAAGTGTAAGTATTGCAAGTAGTAATACTTTAGGTACACTTTAAATATTTTGCATTTAAAAGATTCAAAGATCATACAGTCCTCATCAAAGTGACATTAAAACACATTTGAGGCTTATTAATAAGAAATGTGCATTGTGCACAAGTAATACTCCAAATAAAGTTTGCATTAAAATTTTTATATCAGTAAGTCTCAAGTTATCTGTTAATAAATATGTTAATAGATTTTAACTATACTTAGTATGAAATAAATGTATTTTATATTACTTTTTTACTAGGGAAGAGTGAGCGAAATAGAAATACAACTGCTCCTCTGTGGGCAGTTGATGTTGAAAAGACATCAGTTTGATGTAAAAAACAAAACAAAACAACAACAACAACAACAAAAACAGGTCCAATATGCAAATCAAAGTGACATCAAAAATTGACATGATATTGATTTAATGTAAATTTAATGTCAAACATATTGGCCTACATATACATTAAACCAATTTCAGTGTGGGATGAACTTTCTATTTTCACCCAATTACCACTGGAAGAAATTGCCACCCAAACTGAATTTAAAATGATGTTTCAGATCAAGTCTTGACTAATATGAATAAAATGACATTAAACTGATGTCAAGGTGCCTGCTGGGTCACTCTCTATAGCCTCGAGCTCCATATGGGATCCCCAAAGACCCCTGCTCACATAGGAACCCCAGAACCAGAAAGACAAGGGATCATTGACCCTCCTCCTTTTTCTTGAAAAGGAGGCAAGCTCGCATACAGATAGCCTAAAAACTTACTGCGAGTGCACTGAAGCACACACATCCTAAAACATTGTGTTCCACCTTCAGGAGATGAAATACCCACTCTAAAAAAAGGTTGCCAAAACACGATGGCTTCTAATCCAACAAATACAAACATAAACAGGTTCTGAGAAAGAAAAATCAGAGGATTGTTGGCATGGTTGCATTCTTCCCAGGTGAAAAAAGTGCACTTACATAATGTACTTAAAGTGCTCTATTTTCAAGCACTAATTTTGTTCTTAATATACTAAAAATGATTCTTTAGTACTTCTCAAGATAAACTTAAGATCATCTAAGTGTACTCAACTGTGCTATTTTGGGACACCATGAATATGAACTAAAATCCACTTTTAACATACTATCTCTGTATTTAAAAAAAATAATAATTAGTTTCCACTTGTAGTACACTTGAGTATACTAGTGTATGAAAGATGGGTTCAAGTGTACTACAAGTGGTAACTAAATACGTTTATATTAATATTAATAAATAAATTTTAATTAATATTCATGGTGTCCTAATATAGCACACTTGAGTACACGTAGATGATCTTAAGTTTATCTTAAGAAGTACTAAAAAATCATTTATTATATATTTAGTTTTTTTTTTTTTTTTTGCTTCAGTCACATTTGGATTATACACTAGGAGACTAAAGATATTTTGCAATATGTACTATGTATTTTATGTACAACAACATGACTTTCTACTAACTTTTAAGATAAACTGCTTGAGGGTGGGTCATATATCCTTTAAACGTTAAACCCTACTGTTTATACATTGTTTAACAGTGGAAGTGATAGTAGTATAAAGCAAGTAGTGTAATGTGAAAAGCACTATGCAAATGTGAAATGTAAGATTTCTCAAGTCTACTCCAAATCTAAGCATAATTGGTGCTTTTTTGTTACTTTTAGATATTGACAGTTTATTATACAGTACTGGATGTATGGAAAAGAGCGGCTTGGACAGTCTGTTTAACTTTTGTGTTTTACTGGGGAAAAAAAAAGAAGCCATAAGTGTTCGGAAAGACACAAGTTAGTAAAGGATAATATCATTTTTATTCAACTATTTAACTATTTCTTTAAGAACATGAGGACTTTCCCTGCAGCCAGTCTATAATTTGGCAGAGCACTGCTGCCCACTCTATCAATAATTAAATAAATGTATGCCAATAAGTCCTTCATTCCTACAACCCCTTTAAAAAACATCCAACTCAACCGAACTGAATTCATGAGTGCTGCATATCTTTGTTTTTCATGTTGTTTTTCTTCTGATTTTGTACTTCTTCTCAGTAAAAATAAATCAAACTATTTTGTATGTTTGTATCTTCATCAAACACATGTGCTAAACAAACAAACAAACAAACAAACAAAAAAAATCGCCTTACTGCCAATTGGTAAGGCGAGTCAGTCAAAGTTGCGTTCAATTAATTACAGAATTACAGTATGTGTTCTGTTGTGCCCCTACTATATATAATTGTTTATATCATTCATCTGTATTTCTTCCCCTCAAACAAACTGATTCCACTGGACAGCACTACAGAGACAGAAGTACAATAATAGGTGACCAGGTCGAAGAAATGTGCTGTGGAGATTAGATTGTTTTCAGGAAAATGCGTATATAGGCTACATGTTTTATTACCCTCCATTTGTTTCAAGGCATGAACTTTTCCCTTTATAAAAGTGAATCTGTCCTGGTCTGATGTTGTAGCTCATCAGGGTTTATTGCCTTATCAGCTCATTTCCCTGTAATTGGCATCTGGCTGTAGTTAGGAGAAATTGCTGTCAGTCAAATCCCTGATTACAACTACCTTTCATTCTCATTTCCCCATAAATGTAGTCACACAGAGATATGATTTTCAGATGTTTAATATATGCACAATGCAACCACAATTTTCAACATAAATATGCACGAAAGACCTTATATAATTTAGAAACTGAAGTTATTTACATTCATTTATTCAGAATTTCCAAGTCAGAATTTCCAGATGGAAAAATACAATGGAATGCTTGATGTCAGATATTGAAGAACTAGTGAAAGCTGACAGTGTTGACGCTATGTGTCGGCTGGGTTTGGACCAAAAAGCTGTGCTTGAACACACCGCACAGACTACAGTCGACAGCAAACTAGCATGTGTTTTGCACCTGCGTGTAAGGAATTATCTATGTCAGCAGCTAACAATAGTTCAACCCCAATTCCAAAAAAAAGTTGGGACATTTTGTAAAATGCAATAAAAAACAAGAATCTGTGGTTTGTCAATCCTATTTAACCTTTAATTAATTGACAAAAAATAAATAGAAAAGTTTTCACTGACCAGCTTCATTGTAGTTTGTAAATAAACACATTTTGATGTCTGCAACACACTCCAAAAAAATGGGACAGAGGCGTGTTTACCACTGTCACATCAACTTCCAATGTTTAATCATTTGAGATTTGAGGACAATAACTTAAAATAAAATATTTGTCCAATCTTGCTTGATACAAGACTTCAGCTGCTCATCAGTCTGTAGTCGTTATTGTCTGATTCTCCTTTTTATGATGGGCCATACATTTTCAATAGGAGGCAGATCTTCTGGTCAGTCAGTCACATCTACATGTCTCTATGAAACCATGCTGTTTTAGCACACACAGAATGAGACCTGGCACTGTTTTGATCTAACAACCATGGACTTCCCATGAAAGACGTCATCTTGATGGCAGTATATGTCTCTGTACAATCCCAATATATGACTCTGTGTCAATGATACCTTTGCACATATGCCAGTCACCCATGCTGTTTGCACTGATGCACCTCCATACCATAACAGACGTTTGCTTTTGCATCTGCATCTACGATAAAATTAGTCAGTTTTATTCTTATTCCGAGGTCACCGTAGCCACTCGTATCCAGTCCAGAGGGTGGATCCACACCTAGAGATGACCTCTACAGCCCTGAATGTCAGCAGAGACCATGTCAACTAGATGAGCCACTAGAGGAACCTCGTCATCTAGACGGCCATCGAGACAAGACCACGGGAACCAGATGAGTCCTCTGCACAATCTGACTTTGTTGCAGCCTAGAACAGAGTGGGGGAAATATGACGTCACTTTGTAGGCGGATCGGCTGTTAGCATGACACTGGTTCCCTTGACAAAAAGCCAATGGGATTTTTCCATAGGCTTTTGGATTATCGCAAAAAATAAGCTCTGTGTTCAATCATATTTCATGAAACTTACACGTTTTGTCCATCAAGATAATCTTCACAAAATAATATAACTTTGATAAATTTTGAAGCATAAATACAAGCGCCAGAACTTAAAAGCTAAACTTAGGCTATAAATGAACTACAGCACCATGGTCGCTCGCCTTCAGCGTCACCGCCATCACACTCCCAACAACTTTTGAAACTTATTTATAACATGTTCAGTGAAAAGGATTTACTCTGTATATGAATTTTAATCCACGCTACATGAACTTTTTCATATAAACTCAAATAAATACAAAACTAGAGCCAAACTAAAACTGAAATGAGACATTAGTAATAAATAGTATAGTGAATAAATGAAATAATCATAACTAAAGGACATATGAAAACATGTATTTCTGTACATTTCGAAATAAGGTCTATTAAAAGTCAATAAATCCTTGATTAATATGAATATTTTAATCAAAAACATGTCTCCACGTACTATTCAATAAAATTCTAGTGCAGTTAATCTATTAAATAACAGCAGAGTGAGCGAGTTTTTGAATATGGTAAGATTAAACTTATTTTTGTGAATAAAATATCACATTTCAGCTATCGTTTTGTTAGGGTGGGTACACAAAATGTTATTCTATCCTTGCTTTTAGGAAATCCTCAATCTATATGCTTTCTAACAGCTTCATGTGGCCGTAAACATTTAATATTAACGTGGCTTTAAGCACTATGCATCATTAAAGTTTTACGTTCACCACGTAAAGATGGTAAATGTGGTGTTTACATGGAATAATCATATGAGTTTACCTTATGGTCCAAACCCAGAGTCTCCACATCAGTAGGAAGCAATAAAACGAGCATCATCCGAAAACGTATGTGTTGAATTTCGGGGCAAAGCAAAAAAAAAAAACATTGTTGAACAACAATATAAATGCGGGAAACTATTAATTGGTTATTCTACAATTGATTGTTTTACAAATTATACTACGATTGGAAAATACTATAAATTGATAAACTGTTCGGCGTGATTGAATGTCTCCGACACGCCTGTAGTCCCTATTAGCAACTTGTTAGCAACCATCTTTTTTAAGAAACCTAACAGTTTAAAAAAATCACGAGTGGGGTGTAACTGGTGTGTTTTATGTTGTAGAATAAAATGTGAAAGTATCTTGAGCCTTTGTGAACCACGGACCTTATTTTAGGGATTTAACCAAAATCCCATTCAAAAAAACCACTGACTCTGGGACGATGGAAGTGCTAAAATCCTAACTCGCTTCCGGGTTTTTGCCTACAAAGTGACATCATAGTTCCACCACTCTATTAAACTGCTGGTTTCGTCTGGCCAGATGAGAATGGCACACTATTTCAATACACAACTTCCCTGTTTAATACTGTAAAGCTGCTTTGACACCATCTGCATTGTAAAAAGCGCTATATAAATAATTGTGACTTGACTTGACTTTCGCAAGTCTGGATGGTCCCTTTGGTCTTTGGGACTAAGAACTCGACGTCCATTTTTCCCAAGAACAAGTTGAAACATGGACTCATCTGAGCACAGCACACATTTCCACTGTTTTTCTCTGAGATGAGCTCTGGCCCAGAAAACCCAGCGGCATCACTGCATAGAACTGATGTATAGCTTTCTCCTAGAGTAACAGAGAGAAGTTACTTTTTTTTTCAGCATTTTGATGCCTTTTTATGTTGTATAAAACAACAGGTTCGACAGGAAGCGAAGTGGGAGAGAGAGGGGGGGACGGGATCGGGAAAGGTTCCCCAATCTGGGACTCAAACTCAGGATGCCCAAATCTCAATGGCGCTACATGTCGGTGAACTGCCCACGAGACCAAGTTGCATTTCTTGAAGCAGCAGCAGACTGTGGTAAATGACACTAGTTTTCTGAAGTACTCCTGAGCCCATGTGGCTATATTTAACACTGCAGTCATAGGTGGAGGGTGAACCAACTCCAGGGTAAGGCTAATATCAGCCAAATGTATAACATCATAAACCCGTCTTTTTAGGCAAGAACCAGACATGGGTCTCATGTAGGCTAATAAAATGTTTAATGGGACTGAATTTGTATTTAACATGATTACAATTTAATAAAAACATTAGAAATTGATAATTACAAAATGTTTCCTTTCCACAGTTATTCAAACAGCGAATAAATTATATATAGATAGTGACATTATCACTAACTTTGATCTATCGCGAGTTTAAGCGAGTTTAAAACAAAACAAAAAAAAAACTATCATTATAATCACTGAAGCTGTCTACACTGTGAAATGAATCTCTTACTTACATTGTACATACATCTGCGCTTTGTTGTTTATGATGAGAGAATTTGCAAGAGTCCGGAATTCAGTCAAAGAACGCGCGCGCTCTCAACAAAACTGATGAGTTTTAGCGATGACTCATCTGAACGCCTCTGATTGGCCATTGCATTCCTAAGATAAACAGAATTGTGTGTGATTGGTTAAAATGCGCAACACTGTAAAAACACCTAAAATGAAATACAGTGCAACATGAGCAGATCTTAATTTAATGCCACAATTGTCACTGTCTATTCATTTTCACTTTGTTAGCAACAGACATAATAGATTAATTTGTTTGTGCAGGGGCATTTTTGTCCAATTTAGTGGCATTTTTGCCCCAGGTCCGCATGGCCAGGGGAAGGCTAAGCCTTACATGCTCTGCCTATGATTGCAGTTTGACGGTTTCTTATGCAATGCCATCTGAGGGCTCAAAGGTCAAGCACATTCAACTGCACTTTAAAAAATCCAACTTTCGAAAAGTTCTACTAACCAATGTAAAAAAGTAGCCTGAACAAAGAATTTTTAATAGGAGAAGTCAGTTTGAATTTTTGTGTGAACTGAACAAAAATATTCTAAACATGTCACTAGCAAAAGTTGTTTTGTTTACCTTACTTAGATTCTCAAGTATGTTCACAACATATCCAAATGTTCTCCCAACTTTTCAAATTGAGTTATCTGAACAAACAGTTTTACATAGAACAATATTGCACAAGTTCCCAGCATGCATTGCAGCTTGAAAACATTTTATGTTATTTATTATTAAAATATTATCGTTTTAAATTTTACTGGCTTAATTTATGCTGCTGTTGCTGTTGTCACTGTTAGTTAGCTGTCATGTGGATCAGAGTTCATATTTTTACTGATTCAAAATTTGTGGATCCTCACCATGGTTGAGAATCGTGTGCTGAGGTACTTTATATGTGCATCTCATTGCAACTTGTTTAATGTATTTATTTGTCTATCAGCATAAATGTTTGCCTTTAGTTTTAAAAGGCAAATGCTACCCATATTATGTAGAAGGCTTTGAAAATAAACATAAATCTAAAAGAAAGAGTTTTGTTAAAAGAGATTAGCATTGCTTAATGCTAAAATAATCTTTGGTTGCTCTGACAGATCTTATAACACTCAGTAGATTGACTTTTATTCATTAGATGAACTAAAGTTTTTAAGTTGTCGGTTGCTAGTTGAGTTAACATAAGTGGACTGCAATAGGTTGCCTTATTTTTTTGAGTTAGGTCAACTTTTATTTATTTATTTATTTTTATTTATTTATTATTATTATTATTTTTTTACAGTGTGAGGTTTCCTGCCTTGCCCTACATGTACTGTGATTTCTCTGGATTTCCTGAATCTTTTCACAATATTATGTATAGTAGTTGTTGAAAGACCTAAGTTCTTTGTGATTTTGCATTGAGAAATGGGATTTTCTATTTGTTTGATATGTATCTCATGAAATTTGGTTCAATGTTGCTCCTTTTATACCCAAACATAATCCCCTTATTACCAGTTCACCTGCTTATTGTGGACTGTTATAACACAGTTTAACTTGGATATTTTATAACCTTTTTACTTTTATTTTGCCTCTGTTCCAACTTTATTAGAGTGTCGCAGACATCAACATCAAAAATTATTTATTTTTACAAAATACATTTAAGCTGATCAGTGAAAACATTGAAAAATGTTCTTTGTACTTTTGTCATTTAATTAAAAGTTAAAGGGAATTAACAAATTACACATTCTTGATTTCACTGCATTTTACAAAGAGTCCCAACTTTTTTAGAATTGGGGTTGTATATATTTGTCATTCAAAAGGAGAACCCAAAACAAGGATATATGAAACTAGAAATCTTTCAGTTCCATACCATTAAAACAATCCTTAAGAATCCTAGAGTGTAGTAAATTCCAGTGTAAAAGTGTATATATAATCCAAAGTAAGTGATAATCCAATAAAGTGAGATGTTGGAATGGTAAATCCTTAAAAACAACTCCTCAATCCATCATGTTTAGTGCTTTGGTCAGTGACCCTGATTGTTTGTAATGCTGGCCTACTTCCTGATTCCTGTCATGTGAGTGAAAGCACTGAAGCTGCTGGATTTCTTAAGGACTGTTTTAATGGTATGGAACTGAAATATTCTGTGCTTTTAACAGCCTAAGATTTTATTGTGTTAAGTTCCTTGTGAATTGTGTAAATACATTATTAATTCATTCTACTTTTGTCGTTGTCTCATCCTTTTAAGACACTTATTTCACCTCACACAGTTTAATCTGACCCCATTTTAAACCCATGTAATTTGGCCGATAAAACCGATCGTTACACACTTAACATCGGTATGTTCATTGGTCGCAGCCACAAACTAGCAGATGTCCGAAGGAACCAGCGAATGGACATTGCATGCATCCAGGAAACGAAATGAAAGGGATTCAAAGACAAGGACATTGGCAAGGGATATAAGATAATCAACTATGGCACATAGACGACCCAAAATGGCATAGCTGTAGTCATCAGGACAGTTTTCAGGACAGTTTTGTTGAGGTCGACAACATCTCTGACTGCCTTATCTCAATCAAGATCATTTTGGGCTCAACTGTTACACGTCTTATATCATGCTACGTTCCCCAAACCAGCTGAATATGCAGCAATAATGCTAAGAAAAAATCTTGCTGCACACTTTACCAGAAAACCAAGCACAATGAAAGCTATAGTCTCTGAGGCATGAATTAGCTTTGCATTTAAAACCTTACATTGTGTGTTACTCATGAAGATGGGATTGAATCCAGACCAGGAATCCAAATCCCAATCACAGAATTGTGCTGTTATCATTTTCAAATGAATTTGGCACAGCTGTGAAATACACACACTGACTAAGCAGGTAATTGTGAGTCGTTTGGTTTCTGCTGACGCAGGAGGAGAGCTGCTCTTTAATCAAAAAGCTCTTTTTTACCCAGTGCTCACCTTTATTAATGTCCAACTGTCTCTCAGCTTAACTTTTTTTTTTTTTTTTTTTTTTGGCAGCCTGTTCCTAGACTGCCTTTCAGAGAGAGCACAGGTGAATATTCTTGACATTTATTAAAAGTGTCTCAAAAGCTCATGGGAACTTCTCAGATTTCCCTGTCACGGGGGATCTAACCAGATGTATAACAGGGGTTCTCAAGGTCTACTTTCCTGCAGAGTTCAGCTTCAACTCTAATCAAACACACTTGAACAAGATCATCAAGGTCTTCAGGATCACTAGAAAGTTACTGGCAGGTGAGTTTGATCAAGGTTGGAGCTAAACTCTACAGGAAAGTGGACCTCGATGGCCAGAGTTGAGAAACCCTGCTGTATAATGTAGGTTTGGAAGCAATTTATAATAAGGACTTCTGTTTCTGATCTGATATTTACGACTGGCAGTTCACATTTTTCATTTTGAAAGTGATGAAATCTGATCATTTGCTCAGAGAGTTCCATCAATATAAACTACTCTAAACCTCATCTCATCTTTAGCCATGGACCCACTTCTACAGACAGTTTTTGTTTGTTTTAGTCATTCTTGTTATAAGATGTAAATGTCATGTTACCTATTACTAATAGGGTGATTTACACTCTCTTTTCCCTCTGCTTACTACCAAGAGCGCAGCATTTATTAATCTAGGTTAATGTTTAATTATAAATATAAAACTACATTAAAATGTTAATTTATACAACTTTATGTAATTTAAAATGTTAAATATGTGTTAGTATATATAGAAATTCACCATCAGATAATTTCTAATACTAATAATAAATTCAATACAATTAAAGGGTTAAACTTTACAGTAAAACTTTACAAATTAATGACTATAAAAAAGAGAAAAAAAAGAATCTCAGTGTTTTTGTCTTGTTTTTCAATAAAATATCTAAACATCCTTACATAAATATAACCTACAACCTGAATTCCAGAAATGTTGGGACATTTTTTTAAATTTGAAAAAATAAAATGAAGCGGCTCCAGTGGGTGTGGCAGGACACGACGGCCCACAGGACACGACGGCGCTTCTGGACCATGTTCACATATGGCTTCCTTTTTGCATGATAGAGCTTTAGTTGGCATCTGCAGATGGCACGACGGATTGTGTTTACCGACAGTGGTTTCTGGAAGTATTCCTGGGCCCATTTAGTAATGTCAATGACAGAATCATGCTGATGAGTGATGCAGTGTCGTCTGAGGGCCCGAAGACCACGGGCATCCAACAAAGGTCTTCGGCCTTGTCCCTTACACACAGGGATTTCTCCAGTTTCTCTGAAACTTCTGATGATGTTATGCACTGTAGATGATGAGATTTGCAAAGCCTTTGCAAGTTGACATTGAGGAACGTTGTTTTTAAAGTATTCCACAATCTTTTCATGCACTTTTCACTGATTGGAGAGCCTCTGCCCATCTTTACTTCTGAGAGACTCTGCCTCTCTGAGGCATCCCTTTTATAGCTAATCATGTTACAGACCTGATGCCAATTAACTTAATTAGTTGCTAGATGTTCTCCCAGCTGAATCTTTTCAAAATTTCTTGCTTTTCCAGCCCTTTGTTGCCCCCGTGCCAACTTTTTTGAGACCTGTAGCATGCATCAAATTTGAAATGAGCTCATTTAGTGGATAAAAGTGTAAAATTTCTCCGTCTAAACATTTGTTATGTTCTATTGTGAATAAAATATTGGCTCATGTGATTTTAAAGTCTTCTAGTTTTCATTTTATTTCAAATTTAAAAAAACGTCCCAACATTTCCGGAATTCAGGTTGTACATTTACTTGAGAAGCAAAATGAAGACATTTAGTCTTATGAAACATAACAAATTGAAGTAAGTTTATGCTTAAAACAAGATCAAATATCTGCCAGTGGGGTCAGAACAATAATCTTGTTTTCCCTTTGAATTAAGTTGACATTTCTGACTAAACTCTCTTCATGAACTCAGTTCATTTTGATACATTTCTTAGAAAACAAGACTGATCTTTTCTCATCTTTTGTCATTTTGCATCTCCAGTAAATGTATCTGAAAACAAGACAAAATAGTAAGGAAGAACAGTTTTGTGCAGTGTTGCAGAAGTTATTTTAAAATTCTAGTCAGAGTAGATATTCCAGCCTGTTTTCTTTTCTTGATCTTAAAAAAGACTAAATTTTCCTTAATAAAACCTGCAGAAATCCTGAGTATTTTTCAATGTTATTTCATGTTAGCTATTGCATTAACTGTTAACACAGAACCGTATTGATAAATGTTATAGTTATATCAGTGTGTATCTGTAAGAAATGAAGACATGCAGTCACACCACATATTTTAGCATTTATTACCTGCTGACTCAATCAATAATGAAACAAAGGTGTGAACCAAAAAAGAAAAAACACACCCTTCTGTGTTTGGCTTTTATTGCATCTTATTTGCATAAAACTGAGAAAGTCTCAGATTTTTCTCACAGCTTGCTCTGCTCTCACAATCCCCTGCATATCATTTGTTTTCATACGGACTGAACTGAAAATATGGAGGACAAGAAATGACTTAATTATAAATAAATAAACAAATAAATAAATAAATGTAGAAATACATAAATACATGAATAAATAAATGAAGAAATAAATATAGAAATACAAAAATAAATAAATAAATAAATAAATAATTACATGCTGAAATATATAAATAAATGTAGAAATACATAAATAAATGAAGAAATAAATAATTAAATGTTGAAATAAATAAATGTAGATATGCATAAATGAATGAATAAATTTTGTCAAGTGTAATTTTTAATTGTACTATTTTTGTACCATTTGTGTTATACTAAATTTATTTCTGCATTTATTTATGCATTTCTACATTTATTTATTTCTGTATTTCTGTGTCCGTATGTTAATAAGGTAGGTGGTCCTAACCTCTCTCTATGCAGGATTGGTCAATTAGGCAAACCAGTCAGAACCACCGTTTTTGTTAGGAACAAGAGATAGCAATTAGCCTAGTTAGCCTGCTAACTTTATTAACTGCGGCCAAGCCAGCATTTCTTGGTGAACTCCAGGATTATAAATCCCATGAGCTGGAAAAGGACAGGAGAACATTAGGATGTCCGGATGTGTTGAAAGTGAGGAGAGGTTAAACATGACCAGTTAGAAACACTCCAGCATCAAACAGAAACTGAACGTATTTAACACTAACACACTAAGTATAGAAGCACACACTAAGTGAACATGCATGGTAAAATCAGCTCCACAGAGCCAAGACCTCAGAGAAGAGTATAAACCATCTATGAAAGTGTGTCAGTGAGTGGAGAGATCAACAGCATTAACATTTCCATTTGCATCATTAAAACCCAAGAACTAATCCAGTCCTGCTCCTTTAATCTCCTAATTCTCCTCGTTCTCACTGTCTGTCGCTTCCATCATCTGACTCCGTACTCAGTCTCTCTGTGAGCAGTCTCTCTCTTTTTCCTCCTGATTCCTCTCACTTATTATCAGTCACACACTCTCACAGGTGTTACTACTGCTAATGTTCATATAGAGGAGCTGGTCTCTAAACAAACCCTTAACCAAAAGTGTGTAACTCGTCCTCACCCTTTGTACTCTAGACATGAATGACAGCTCAAATCATGTGTCTGCACCCCTAAAGCCCCGATCAAACCAAGAACGATAACAATAAAGATAACTATAAAGATAATAGTTCTAAGAATCGTTCTCCGTTTTAAAGAATAGCAGAGTCCACACCACAGCTATAACGATAAAGGCACAGAGAAACGATATCGTTGGAATCACTTTCAGAATGATTTTTTTTCCAGATGATGAATGAAACAAACACTGACATGCAATCAGAATCCATCCTGCTATTACGAGCTGGAGAATTTAAAGCGACAGACGCGCGTGCGCTTAGAATAAACAGATGATATCGTCCACTGGTGTGGACGCTAATATCTTTATCTTTATAGTTATCGCTCTTGGTGTGAGCGAGGCTTTAAACTAACCCTCAGTGTACAGAAAAAAATCTGTAAAATTTACGGTAAAAAAAAACACAGCAGCTGTGGTTGCCAGAATTTTACCGTAAAAAAATACGATAGCAACATTTTAGGTTTTATGGTTTTAACTTAAATTTACATTGAAATACTGTAATTTCATTAACTGATATAATGTTAATATACCAACCTACTAAAGCACTGAAATCTGTTTTGTACCTTTGTAATACACTGATAACCACCAAAAGCAGGTGGTCACATGATGAACCAAAGTCACATGATGAACCAAAGCACATCACAAGCAGCTTTTAAATACTAACATATATAGAAGGTGCAAAGTGTCATTCACACAAACACTAAACACCATCATGGTAAAATACATGAAACTGAAATAATGCAATAAACATTAATTTAACAACATTAGATGTAACATACAACCCTAATGTACAAAAAAACAAAAAACAAAAAAAAAACCAAACAAACAAAAAAACCCATCAAATTTGAAATGTAATGCAGGGAATTCTGGGAATGTCAATTTACGGTTATTCACTGTAAATTATACACTTTTCACTTTCAAAGATGGTATACTACCGTAAAATTACATGTAATGTCCAATACAGTTTTTCACCATATATAGTAGGGAAACTTGCCGTAAACCATATAACAGGTTTTTACTGTAGAATTTTTACAGTCTTTTACCATTAAATTCACTGTCATTTTTTTACAGTGTGTGAGCAGATCAGACAAATTCATTCACGTTCTGTTTTGTTGCCTTCATTCAGAGATTCTTATTTTGATATTCTGTTATTTCTGTTTTCTTGTTTCCTGTTTTTAGTTCCTGTTTCTTTGGTTGCCTTGGTTTCTGAATGTCCTGATTGGTTTTTGTAGTAACTGATTATGTTCACCTGTTCCTTGTATAGTTCCTCATTTAGTCCTGCAGAGTTAGTTATAACCCTCAGTTTGATTTGTTATTTGTCTTTACGTCGATTGCTTTTCCCAGTATTTCGAATGTTTTGTATTGGATTATTACTATTGGATTATTATTATTATTATTATTATTACTACTACTATGTTTTTTTTTTTTTTTTTTTTTTTTCTTGGGCTTTAAAAAAACAAACAAACATCTGGGTTCTGATATTAGTGTCATGATTGTAAAAAACTGTAATTTTGTCCACGAATTGCAGTCACACTTGGCACCCCCATAAGTAAATCAATAAATAAATAAGTAGATAAATATTATATTAATTGTAATGAGAATACCCAATTCCTTAACCCAGATAATGTAGTTCATTTGCCTAACTGCTGGCCGTAGGCTGCAAAGCAATGCACTGCAGCAACTTGATGGATTAGTATTAATTTAAAAACAAATAAAGCTCTTAGAAGCAAATAAAGACATATTACTCAAATAAACAGCTGTAAACATAATTGTGCTTGAAGCATTAAGATCTCAGTAGTGTACATATGGGAATATATTAGCTGGAAAAGACAGCTCTTTGACTTATGAAATACTGTCAGTACGCTGTGCTGGAGAGACAGACTCAGCAGGAGCAGTAGATACACAGTACTGTCTGATGGAGCTTTTTAGACCGCAATTAGGCCATTAATCCAGCTGCAGCAGGACGCTTGCATTAATGGATTTTTAAACGTAGCCAATTCACACCCGTTTGTCCCCCGCAACCTGCTGACTGCATCAATAATGCATCAAAGTGACTTACACACACCCAAACACAACCACCAAGAGTACACGTTCTCACAATCCACTCCTTGTTAAACAGCAAATCAGACTGTTAAACAGCAAATCAGACTGAACATATTCCTGATCAAATATGAATCATCATACACTGACATCTAACATTCACATAACTCAGTTATGTTAGAATGACTACATTTATGAGATCTTTTCTTTGAACCTCCACTCTTTGAACTGGTACATGTCGATTTAAGAAATCATGGCTGTCCTATCTTGGGCACTTACAGGATCTGAGGATATGTGGGTATGCACTTTTTTTTAGCAAAAAAGAAAAAAAAAAGAAAGCAATATATGATCATGTTAATGGATAAATTTGCTGCATTGTATTCCAGAAAGCAAGGTTAACTTACCGTCACATATTCCCTGAACTCTCGGTTGATTAACCCAAACTTTGGCCATGAGGTTTGCTAACGCAATCTCATGGCCAATTCATACATATTTTACGAGGTGGCTAATTCGTACGAATTCGTATGAGCTCACTCGTATGATTTCTGTTAAGTTTATGGGCGGGGTTAGGTGTGGTCCTTTGTATGAATTCCTACAAATTTGCCACCTCGTAAAATATGATTTTTCTGAAATTGTATGAATTTCATATATGTGAGGTCATACGAATTTGTACAAATTAGCAACTTTATCAAAAATTTACAAATTGCCGTGAGATTGGGTTGGGTATGCTGGTTCCAAAAACGTGTCCGGGAGTAAGTTCAGTCAACTCAGAGTATGTTCACGGTTAACACACAAGTCATCAACAGAGCGACAAATCGACAAGTCAGCATGGAAACAGGAGCTGAGAAAAAAACGTGCCATGCTGCTTCTTTCTTCTTCTTCTGTTCAAAGGCTATCTGCATACTTAGTGCATATTGCCACCTAATTGGTGGCTGTGCAATAAATTCAGTCTTTTCATTTCATCGTTAATCACTGTGAATAAGAATTATATTGTTTGATGTAAATATAATAAATATCACGTGTATTTTTATTATGGAAATACATAATAGAAAACATCCAGTTGCATAAAGAAAAAAAAAAAAAAACATTTAAATGCAGGTCCATGATATGCGAGATGACAATAAAATAATTATAAATATATATTAGTATAAAACCAGCAGGCGGTGGGAGACACAGAGCCACGGAGAGGTGAGTTGCAGGGTGCAGGAAGGTATGCAACCCTGAGACCAGCCGAAGAGGGACTGAGGTGAGTAGCCAGATATAGTGCCAAGGTAAGTGGAATCAGGTGCATGTAATCAGTAATCTGGTGATTGTGAATGGGTGTAGGTGGTTGGTGTGGCTGATGGATCTGTGACAGTACCCCCTCCCCCACGGGCGTCTCCTGGCGCCCAAGACCGACGGCGAGGACAACCGTGCCCCCTAGGAGCAGGAAGATCTGGGTGCGCTTGATGGAAACTGGAGAGGAGTGACGGATCCAGAACATCATCTCTGCCCACCCATGATCTTTCCTCGGGACCGTACCCCTCCCAGTCCACGAGATACTGGAGCCGGCCACCCGGCTTCGGGAGTCTAGGATTTCTTTGATACTGTAGATGCTCTCGTTGGGGTCGACCTCGGGAGGAGGAGGTATCTCGTGCTCTGTGAAAGGAGGGAGAAGTGGATTAGTGAATGGTTTTAACAGGGACACATGGAAGGTTGGCAAGATGCGGTAGGTATCTGGGAGTTGGAGTTCATATGTGACCTCATTGATTCGCCTCGTGATAGGGAATGGACCGACATAATAGGGACTCAGCTTCCTGCAGGGCAACCGGAGATGAATATCCTGAGTGGAGAGTCAGACTCTGTCATCTGGTTGGTATGCGGGTGTTGTGGCACGACGGGCATCTGCATAGACCTTATGTCTCCGTACTGCCTGCTGGAGATGTGCTGAGTCCCATAACCTCTCAGCCTCACGGAACCAGTAATCAACTGCTGGGAGTTCTGAAGGCTCACCAGTCCAGGGAAAGAGTGGCGGCTGAAATCTAACCACGCACTGGAATGGTGTTAATCCTGTTGTTTCTTGTTGCAACGAGTTCTGAGTGTACTCAGCCCAGGGAAGATACTGGCTCCAACTGTCCTGGTGTCCGTGACAGTAGGCTCGGAGATACCGCCCGATCTCCTGGATCTTGTGCTCGGTCTGGACATTGGTTTGAGGATGATAACCTGAGAAAAGGCTGACTGACACTCCTAGCACACGGAAGAAACCATGCCAGACCCTGGATATGAACTGTGGCCGTCTATCTGAAACGATATCCTCCGGGAGACCAATGTTTCGGAAGACCTGCTGGAAGAGAGCTTCGGCTGCCTCTAAGGCAGTGGGTAATCTCCGCAAGGGAATTAGTTTGCAGGCCTTGGAGAATCTATCCACAATGACTAATATGGTAGTGAATCCATTGGAAGGTGGAAGATCAGTGGCGAAATCGACTCCGATATGGGACCAGGGTTGGTGTGGAATTGGTAGGGGAACTGGTTTGCCCTCTGGTAAGCGGCGTGGAGTGGATGTGATGGCACAGACCGAACAACCTCTGAAATAGCGGGTGACATCCCGAGCCATGCTGAGCCACCAGTATCTGTTCCGGAGAAGCGAGAGGGTTCGTTGGCTGCCCGGGTGACCTGATCCCGGAGAAATGTGGATGTTGTAAGCGGCTGAGATCTGGACGGAGCTTTGGGAAGCTGGACTTTCTATGGTGGTTGAGCAAAGTGGAACGGTGGGAATGGCTCGATCTGGAGCAGGGAGATCTGTTAAACACTTCCTGAAACAGGACTCACTCCACTGTAGTACCTCCCTGGAGTTCCAGTGGATCTCAGGATGATGTTTAGCCAGCCAGGGATGTCCCAGGACAATATCAACTGTAGCCTCCTCCAGCACCAGGAACGAAATCCGCTCCTTGTGGAGATGTCCTATGCAGAGTGTGACTTCTGGGGTGCGATGACGCACCCTTACTCAGCGGTTTTCCCTGGATATTAAAGATTTGATATGAGGTGGTACTGCGAAGTCGAGGGAGCTCGATTTGGTTGAGACTGATGGAGGAGATGAAGTTTCCTGAAGCTCCTGAGTCAACCAGGACTTTGACTGGAAAAGATCGGTTCATGTACATTAGCTGAGCATCAATGTGAGGTATACTAGAGACATCAGGATGTAGATGGACCGTACTCACCGCTAAGCGTGTGGGGCGAACAGGGCAAGAATCCAGAGGATGATCTTTGGACCCGCAGTACAAGCAGAGGCCTTGGGTGATTCGGCGAGCTCGTTCCGCTAAAGATAGATGGTCATGGTCCATTTGCATCGGCTCAGGTGCTGGAGGAGCGCTACCTGGTGAGACGGCGGTGGTTGAGGAGTCCTTGGTGTGGCAAGCGGTTAGATGTTGGGAAATGTGCAACGCTTTTTGCAGAAAGCGCTCTAGTCCCACGGTGTCTTCATAAATGGACATTTGTTGTCTGATTGAAGGGTTTAGACCACGTCAGAACGCAGATAAGAGAGCAGTTTTGTTCCATCCGCTGCTCGCTGCGAGGGTACGGAATCGAACTGTGTAGTCATGAATGGACATCTCTGCTTGCCATAGCCGGAAGAGCTCATCATGCACGGAGACCGCTGAGGTACATTTGCTAAACACCTCGCGGAAGTGATCAACAAAAGCATCCAGGGAGTGCACTAAGGGGCTGTGCGAATTCCAGAGAGCTTCGGCCCATTGCAGCGCCCTTCCAGACAGTAGAGATATGATGAATGCGATCTTCGCTCTATCATTTACAAACTGATGGGGTAGTAGCTCGAAGTATAGTGAACACTGGAGTTTAAAAAAAAAAAAAAAAAAAAAAAAAAAAAAAGACCCTGCAGGTGGCCGCCTCACCGGAGTAGATCGCGGGTTTGGCCATGGGACATGCAAAGGCTGAGGGCATGATGGGAGGAAGCTGAAGAGACTCGCGGAGTGCTTGAACCAGTTCTGTGAAGGGATCAGGTGAGAGTGGGCTCCGTGCCTCCATAGCAAGTTTATCCGTACAATATACACTTCTGTTATTAGGGCTGGTCTTCTGTCACATCTGGATTGAGAAGCATACACAGGAAGAACGATTCAGAGCTTCTTTATTTACATCAACTGAAGGAGGACTTCACAAGAGAAGTTCAAAACTGAAACACAACTATAGCTCATCAAAACTGACGAGTAACTGTCCTTATCTTAATCTCTCTTAGGAAGGTCCAGCCAGATGGTGGAAGACACAGAGCCACGGAGATCCAGAGAGGTGAGTTGCAAGGTGAAGGAAGGTATGTAACCTTGAGACCAGCCGACAAGGGACTGAGGTGAGTAGCCAGATAAAGTGCCAAGGTAAGTGGAATCAGGTGTACGTAATCAGTAATCAGGCGATTGTGAACGGGTGTAGGTGGTTGGTGTGGCTGATGGATCTGTGACACATACACATTCACTAAAGTGATGGGTACTGAATTTATCTCCCCACACATGCAAATATAGTAGGGTGACCATATGTGCCATTTTACCAGGACGCATCCTGGCCAGGATTTCTATACTGCCTATAATATTTAGGTTTTGGCTTTGTTTGCGTGTGCAGACCGATTGGTGTATGACATCAGTTCCTTATGTTTTCGAAATGCTCTCGAGGTACTTTGAATCAAAGCAATATAAAAATCCTGGCCAGGACGCGTCCTGGTAAAATGCCACGTATGGTCACCCTAAAATATAGTATGTCACATAACCTGCTTTCTGGAATACTGAAGCCTTTGATTTTCAACCAGCTTTAAACTGTTTCTGTGTCAGTAGTGTATGTAAATAAACAATGTGTGCTTTGTCTCTGCGTTACCTGAACAGAGATATCCCTGATTATTTGACAAAAAAAGTCTGTCAGACAAATACACAGTTCTTGCATGAAACTCTAGATGGCACAGTCCGATAGGTCTAACTCAATCTGACCTAATGACATCATTATCACATGGCACAGCTGATTGGTTCTCTCCTGTATCATTAGCCAATGAGTTCGCTGCTCAACATTCAAATATATGACTAGTGCTTGCTGTAGCAGTTTGCACTGTGCTCCAGAAACCCTCCACCTTCCCCAGCTCCACCTCTATAGATCTGCTACGAGGTGATTAATGTATGTTATATGGGGGTTATTTCATGTGTTATATTTGCAGCAGCAGTATTTCTTACATGCTCACAGCAGCATGTTGTTGATGTATTGACAGTAGCAAGTCTCAGTGCTTGCTCTGCCATAGCAGCAGCAGCAGCGTAGCAGATCTATTCCGCCAAGACCAAATACATTAACATTGTCATGTACATTACCATGCCAATCCCTCAGAGAGTTGTCATGACAGAACTCATTTTGCATCAGCCGAAGGGCTTTTGTGAAAACTACAGATTGCATTTCTGCATTTTTGTATCTGACATTTTTGTGTTGACTCAAACTTTGTGCAGTATGGGCTTTTCCTATCTTGTTTTGCCTCTGTACTTTTTTCTCTGTTTTTTCTAGCACTGTTTTAAAAAAATCCACTGCATAGACAGCCAGCTTTTATTAAAAACCCATCTTGCCAATTGTAAATTAATTTTCTTGAATGTCTAGCATTCATGTAACAGCTGTTTTACTAACTGAGAAAATACTTGAGGGTTGAGTGAAAGAAATTGGTCAATACACTAAAAAGAAGAACTGAATGATTAATTCACAAATGATTGGCATTGCAGGATCAGTTGCTATAACTACAGGGCACAAATATAGTAATAACTGCTGAAATATCTGTACAGTTTTATTTGGCACAGAAGTTACACTCAAATCACACTCAGCATTAACTAGAGCTCTGGATGTTGTGGATATTGCAAAAAGCATCTCGTCTGCTGTCAGTGAGAAAGGCGGTGTGAGGAGGCTTTGTGCCGCGTCAGACGAGTATTGTGAAGGGACTCTGAGGGATTCTGTGCATTGCTCATACATCATTTTCACCTCATGAACAACACCTGAGTCTGCAGGGACACTCCTGGACAGCAGACGCACTGCAGCGATGGATATACACACATGCACACAAACACTGAGCCTCAATATCCAACAGCGTTATTACTTACCCAATAAATTGTGACATTTTAAGAGGATATTTGAGTATATTAGGTAAATATTTATAGAAAATGTTTTTTCCTCTCTTTCTCTCGGTTTTCATATTCCACATTCATATATCCAAAATCATTTGTCATCAAACCTGGTATGATGCGTCTGAACACAGCATTTGTGAACTGAACACACATACAAATGAGTTGTGTGGCCTACTTTTATCATGTTCCTTTTGCCGTTGTTTTGATTGTGTGGATCTTCACAGATATGATCACTATGCACTCTCATTAAGAGCTGCATGAAGATTCTTTAAAAATTCTATCTTTGAGTTCCACAGAATAAAGGCTTGTTCATACCAAGGACAATAACAATAAAGATATAGTTCCAAAAAATGTTCTCAGTGCACACTACAGTTATAGTGATAAAGGCACAGAGAAATTTTATTTTTGGAATCACTTTCAGAACGATTATTTTCCAGCCGATGAATGATAAAAATATCAGAATCTTTCCTTACTGAATGATCCTACAGGCCTATCTCTTTCATGTTAGTATGATGCTGTGAGGCAGTGAAGTGCTTTTACTCTGTCAGGGTGTCACAGATGCACTCAGCTCTCCATCACCATCACCGTCATCACGTTGCTCACTTTACTCCATAGACCAGAGGTCTCCAACCTTATTTCATTCGGGAGCTACTTTTTCAAAATGAAAGCGGCTGAGAGCTACCAATGTTAAACAGTACTTAAATCTCTTAAATAATGTATCAATCCAAACTGTTATACATGGCATTGTTAAAATCTGCTGGAAATATTAAAAAAAAAAAAAGTACTGATACACTGAAATAATAAGTTTTATGACAAAAGCCAACAAATAAAATTAGCAGCACTATGCACTTTTTGTTTGCATAAACAGTGAAATAAAACATTAAAAAAAAAAATCATGGCCAGATTTTAAACTAACAAAAAAATATTCATAACATTTTATCTACTGACATGTACTACGTTCAAATAAAGTTTTGACCATTTTTAAAAATAAAATAACATATCTCTGTCACAGTTCAAGCCAGAGACAACAGGTAAGTGAAAGATCAGAATGGTTTATTTACAGGTTCGGTGAAGCAGGTCGTGAGGAGCAAAGGCAAGTGAGAATCAAGCACAATGAACAGTCCAACGGGGCTTAACTGTACGCTGATATGAGGTCGGTAGCCTCACCTACAGTAAAGGACGAACCACTTAACCAAAGTGTATATTCAATATAGCGCTCCAAGGAACAGATGGTATCGGACGCTAGTATCTGTTGATAGATAAGATCATCCAGTCCAAAAGCTCGGAGAATCTAGGGGTAAGTACACAGACAGGAAAGTTGAGTACAGAGACGGTGTGTTCCAGACGGGCACTTCGGAGTGAAAACAATCATGGCCGCCATATTGATGGGTCATTCCAAACTGAAGTGCTCAAAACTAGCCACTTCAAAGGGCCCTTCGGAATGAAGGATTTCGAAGGGTAAAACTGATGGACACTTCGGGCTCCCATGACCCTTTGCACAGATTCTTTGCATGATGACGGCGCTTCCGTATGATGACGCAGAAGGGCACTTCAAGAAACAGTTGTTTGGTCCCCTACACCCTTCAACCCTTCGAAACTATCACTCTACGACCCCTTTGAATGGATTAGGGCATATGCATGAGCCCTTCCGAATGGACCGCAGGGAGAGTCTGGAATGTTCATGGATGTGAACGGTAGCCCGGACCATGAGTGACTGAGAGGAGCGTGCTCAAATAGGTGACTTGATTGAAGACAGCAGGTGTGGGTGATTAGAACTCCAGGTGATGATGATCATGACTGAGAACAGGTGTGAGCCGGGGAGCATTCTGGGACATGGAGTCCAGAGCTGGTGACTGGTGACAGAGACTCCCTGACAATCAGCCTTTAAATATTATTTTTTAGTAAAAGGATGAGTCAGAATAAATTAAATTTTATCTACTCCATAAACAGTTCTACATAAGCTTATGTGCATTCTAAAAATCTCAACCCTTCTGATAACAAGGTAGGCTATTTTCCATTGACCGGTTAAGATTTACAACAAAATCTGCCTTCAGTCATGTTTTCACACAAAATGAAACTACATGTTGCACGTGCGTGAGACTCTTAATAACTTTGATTAAAGCTGAACTGTATTTACTGTTTTTCAAATCGTGATAATCAAATATGGGTTTAATGATAATTAAAATACGTAACAGGATCATTAAAATAACCTCATGGCCGATGTGTCAATATGTCTTGGTGAGCTAGCGATGTGTTGGAGACCCCTGCCATAGACTAATGACACACACCTGTTTCTTATCTGCATCTCATCAAGAATGGGTCCCATTTGCTTCTGTGCTCTCCATTCATTTGTCTTGTTGTGCACTCCCTATTTAACCCTGTCAAGTTTTACTAAAGCCGTGCAGTTACGAATTAGCACTGAAAAGGCGTGGACACAGTTATTTTTGCGCCTGACCTTATTGAATATGCATTTGTAGGAGTTTCCCTTTCAGACGCAAAATTTATGGGAGGAGAGTATTAAAATGAATCACGCAACACGTTTTACTAATGTTTGCGCTCATCAAATTACTGGCATTTGCACCATTACTTAATGTCCCAAAAAAGCATGTCTTAAAATATTTTGTGCTTGAAATGGCTGCAATTATTGTTGCTAGGAGGAGGCACCGCAGAGAACAGAGAGTGCGTGGTAGAAGGGAGAGTATTTTTTCCACATTTATTAATTTATTTGGGATGCCAGAAGAACACATTATTGAAAATATCTTTTGCCAAGCCATGCTATTTTTAATTTGCTTCAGGAAATAAAAGACGTTTTGGAACCCTCAACTAGGAGTCTTACAATACCAGGTCTATCAAAACTTCTTACAAACATTCATTTTTTGGCCTCTGGTTCTTTTCAATGTACTGTGGCTTCTTTATTTCTTTATTCTTTATTTGCGACTATGCTAATTTGCGCTGTGCTTGGTACATTGCGTTGGTCGATTTATAAATGAGATGTTGTGTATGTGTTCTTTAATTTACGCATTGTTAGTAAATAACCCGCAGAAATTTCCACACCCATCTGCGCTGTTTTGAAATTGTGCTTTCGCGCTAATTTGCCATGTTTAGTAAAACTGGCCCTAATTCTCTTAAAACTCACCTTTCACACTTTCATTCTGACGGCACCCATTCACTGCAGAGGATCCACTGGTGAGCAGGTAATGTAATGCTAAACACCTCCAAATCTGATGAAGAAACAAGCTCATCTACATCTCAGACGGCCTGAGGGAGAGTAAATTTTCATTTTGGAGTAAACAATTCCTTTAATGCAACAAAAAGAAACAAACTTGTAATCAATTAGTTATAATAAAATTACCAATACCCAAGGTTGAAGAAACACCCTGCTACACTAGCTATGTTCCCATCCACCTATTTTTATGCGCATTTTGGAATATCACATTAAAAAAAAAAAACACTGGATGGAAACACCAAGATGCGCATAAATTCTGAGAATGTGCATAAAAAACGTATGCGCACATTTGACTAGGATTAACTTTTTATCCGATAAGAAAAAATGCGCATAAACTAGGATGGAAACACATTTACTGAATAAATTCCTCCATGCGCATCGAAAAAGTCATGTGACTTTGCGCTATGAGACGGGATAACTTGACTAACCAGCTGACCGATCTCGTTCACAGCATCTATATGTTGTTACGGTCGTTCTGAAATGTCAAAGTCTGTCAAAGTATTTCTGTATAATTATCTTACACAATTGCGTTCCCAAAACAGTATCCACCTCCAAAAGCAATGATTGCATTTATTGTGTTTCGTCAGCTCGCTCTGAGGCGCAAGTAATTTATTATATATGAAAATTTTTATATTCAGTTGCTTTTCCTAGTTTTCTTAGTGATATTTAGTGCCAGTTTATCTTTGACTCGTTGGAAGGAAACTGCTTTATTCGCAAATGTTTTAGGCGATATTCCAGTTCTGTGCATAAGTTTAATTCGAATCTTTGGATGGAAACATAGCTACTGTAAACATGTATGATGCTGCCAGTGCACTGCTGAGTGATTACAAAGTTATTCTGAGTGGTATATAACACATTGCTTGTTGCATTTACCTGCCTTAGAAAATAAGAGCTAATAGCAGTTCGATGTTACTAGTTCTAATAAGACATGCACAGTTGTTCTTCCTTCATCATAAAAAGGGAAATATATTGAAAGATGCTGAAGCCAAGAGTGCGAGAGGAGTCCAGGGACTCGTCTGTGCTGATCAACCCTGTGACATTAGACCCCAGATTGCTTCTTAATGAGCTAATTATTCATTACAAGCTCTCTCTCTCTGATCTCAGATGAAGTGTAGCATGAAACGATACTGTCCAGAGGTGCTTATGTACTGCTAGCATCAGCTCTAATAGAACACAATCCACCTCCATGGTCTGTTGAAGATGCAGCCTGATGCAGTATTGGGTCAATTGAACCACTGTTCTTATTAAACTCATTTACTTACATGATGGTTAGACTGTTGTTGTTAATCAAAGCATCTGATTAGATCTCATAGACAATCCTTAACAAGACAAAATACACTATATTTTTACTTTTTCTGAAGAAAATATTAATGGTGCATGCCTGTGCACTCCCCACCAGCATGATGCCTGGGTGCTGATAAGCTGTTGCCAGTTTGTTATGAGTGGTTAATAGGGTGTTGCTCACTGGGTTAAGCAATAGTAAGAGATATTTGCTTTAGCAAGTTCCACAGATTAATATACACCACGCTTAATGTATGTGCCATCAATAATTCAACCAAACCTATCTTTACCTGGCACCCAAATGCGACATGCATAATGTCTATCAATAGAGTTGCTGGAGGGCTGCAGTATTTTGCAGACACTGGTGAACTCCTATAGATTTTTGCACAGTTAATTAGGAGCGCACACACTCAGATAGAGCAATGCATGCAGATTCATGTGATGAAGTTCAGTCAGTCACTGCACGAGATAAACTAATCCCCATTTTATACACGTCTTATCTGCATTCATGTTGTTGAACAATGCAGCGTTAATGTGCAGCAATAGGAAAATGAGATAAAGAGCTAGAAACTGCACAATAGCATATTCTATTCAAACTGAAGAAACAAAGAACCTGGAAAACAAAAGGCTGAGACCTCATACTTGCTCATGAACATGCTCTAAATATATACACTTAATAGCAATGATTAAAAAATGAGATCCTTACTCTTACTGCTTCAGATAGATGCTGAAATGAGGAAAAACTGTTCGTTTGAAACCTAAACGCTCAGAAAAAAGTTACAAAGCTGTCACTGGAGCAGTATACGAAGATGCAAAAGCTAAAAGGCATGTTTTTGTACCTTATTTAACCCTGAATGGGTCATATTTGTACTTTAAAATATATATATTAGTACCTATAGTGTACATAGTACCATTTGAAAGGTTTCTGAAAGTGTAAATATGTCCTATTCCTCATCCAGTAACAAGAGATCAAGCTATTATTATAGACAAAGACACATTCAATGCAATTTATTCTCCCTATAACAGAAAATGTGATTACTGAACCTGTGTCTTTTCTCTTTTATCCTGTGTTATATGCTGGCCTAACTCGATTTCTGACTATAACTGATTTTCCATTTTGGCTGATATAAACTGGAGCTTATTCTGGCCAAGAACCACCCACTTAGACAGTCTGTCTGATCCATCGTGCAAAGCGACCAGCAGTTTGTTTGTATGACTTTAGGGTCAGGAAATACCCAGAATATACAGTTGAGTGAATGTGGTTGCAACTCTATACAGCTCTCTAGTACATCAGTAATCACTTTTTAAAGCTATAAATGTGAACTGAACTTGGGACAGTGCTCTATATCATCACAGTATGTAAATGCCTCTGGCACAGGAGATTCATCAACATGCTGAATGAGGCCTGTTGGGACAATTCAAGCTCAGCATGGTTCTGTCTTATACACCTTTAATCAGTGTTGTAAACAAGACCATCTAAACCGAGACCAAGTGAAGACCAAGACCACTGCACAGTCCTTTTTGTTGGCAACCATCCATTACGTTAATGAGCAATCTGAGCTACATTCAAGAGTGCTTTTTGCTGCCCCTTTTGACCCAAGTACCTCAATGACGGGTAAAAAAAAAAAAAAAACCACATTCAAAGGCATCTGCTGCAGAATCTCAGAGTATTTGGCAATGATGCAACAGAAATGGGCTGAAAGATTTTTTATTTTTTTTTTAAGTTTTTGTCACAGATCATGGAGCCAACATGATCAGTGCCTTACGAGGATACACGAGACTAAACTGCACAGCGCACATACTAAATGTAACTCTGTCCAGTGCATTTGGTCCTGCCATAATGGAAATGTCTCCAGAGATTGCTGGGCTTCTAACTGATGTTAAAAAGTTGGTCACATATTTCAAACACTCAGCAGGGCAAGCTATAAAAGTCACTGAAACAATCCGTAGAGACATGGTGGAACTCTAATTTTGACAAGCTAAATTGTATTTTGGAACAGTACAAAGACATCGCATCTGTGCTGACAGAGCAATAATTGACAAAATTGGACGCATCAGCGCCAGCGCGCTTAAGTTACTAGAATCATTCCTAAAACCCTTCAAAGAGGCAACTGACTGTAACGGGGCTGACGAGACGAGAGGCGTGCGGATCCATATGCAAGCTTTTATTTTGAAACAGTCAAAACACAGGCAGGGTCAGACGATGGCAAACAGGTATAACACAGGCAAGACACAGAGTAGTTCTAGAACAAGCGTGGGTCGACGATCGGCGAACAATATCCAAAGGGCAAGGCAGAGAGAGTAAATCCAGGTAAACAGCAATAATCCAAACGAGGGGCAAACAGAGTCCGAACGGCAAGGCAAGGGTTAATCCAGGAAACACGGGCAGAAATCAAAACATGGGAAAACAGGCAAGGCAAGACTAAGACAAAGACAACTCAGAGGGCTTCGTAGGGTAGCTATCACTAGGATATTTGCGTACAATACTTGGCAGAGACAGAGAGGAAGTCCAAGGCTTATGTAGCGTGTGTGATTGCGAGATGGGTATCAGGTGTGAGCATGTGATTAGGGAAATGGCTGCTGGGAAATGAAGTCCGGGGTAGTGTGTGTTGTGAGAGTCAATGTGATGGCAGGGTGACCTCTGGTGGCGAACAAATGGAGGTCCATGGACCAGATTCATGACATAGCCCCCCCCAAGGAGCGGCTTCCAGACGCTCCAAACATTACACAATCCAAGAGGGTGGTGGAGCGGAGGCGGAACAGAGGGAGGGACGGAGGGCCAGGTCCACTTGGGAGTGGAGAGGTCGAGGACCGAGGCAGAACAGGGCACCAGGGCGGAGCAGACGGAGCAGGAGCCCACCAGGGTAGCGCAGACAGAACTGGAGCCCACCAGTGTGGAGCAGACGACCTCCACGGCGGAGCAGACAGAGCAGGAGACCTCCACAGCAGAGCAGATGACCAACACGACGTACCAGGCGAATCAGGGACCGCTGGCAGTAACTGGGACCTGGGGAACACAGAGACACAAGGAGGAGAAAGAACATGCACAGACACAAGGACCGAGGTAGGAAACATGGGAAGTCTATCCACATTTTTCCTAGTGGCAACTGAGCGGGTAGGCAGTTCACAATCAGCCACCATGGCTGGTTCAGAATGGGGCGAGAGTTCAGAGATGGCCTCCTCGGCCGGTTCAGAGCAGGGCAAATGTTCAAAAGCGGCCTCCGTGGCCGTGACAGGGCAGGACGAGAGTTCAGGGACAGCCCTTCTGGCTGTGACAGGACGAGGATACGCAGACGGCCTCCATAGCCGTGACAGGACAGGACGAGAGTTCAGGGACAGCCCTTCTGGCTGCGACAGGACAGGCAGAGAATTCACAGGCGGCCTCCATAGCCATGACAGGGCAAGACGAGAGGTCACAGGTGGATACCACTGACACCTCTAGAGGTTCTGCAGCAGATGCCACCACCTCCGGAGGTTCTACAGTGGTACCATAGAGTGTGAGAGAAAGTTCTTTGCTGGGCGCCACCACCGCACACAAATCTGAAATAGGCAACAACGCCTCTGGAGACACAGCAGCGAGTGACACTACCCCAAGAGGTTCTGCAGCATCAGGCGCCACCTCTGGAGACATCTCAGTGGACGCCGCCACCTCAGGCAGTTCGGTGGTGGTGTACGCAGCCCAAACGCAACATAAAGCGATCCCCATCATGGGAAGCGCTTCAAACAGGGTAATTAGTTCAGGGGCAGAAGGGTTGGAGTGAGTGGATTTGGGGATACCAGCTGCACGTGCAGACACCAGCGGTGCATCCCTCACACTGGATACCAGAATAGAATACCAAAAAACTGACCTTGAATATCTGGGAGTGGCAGACAGAACGTGACATGACTCTGGATGATCAGCTGCGAAGTGACGAGACTCTGGTAGATCAGCTGAGACGTGACGAGACTCTGGTAGCTCAGCTGAGACGTGACGGGACTCTGGTAGCTCAGCTGAGACGTGACGGGACTCTGGCAGCTCAGCTGAGACGTGACGGGACTCTGGCAGCTCAGCTGAGACGTGACGGGACTCTGGCAGATCAGCTGAGACGTGACGGGACTCTGGCAGATCAGCTGAGACGTGACGGGACTCTGGCAGATCAGCTGAGACGTGACGGGACTCTGGCAGATCAGCTGAGACGTGACGGGACTCTGGCAGATCAGCTGAGACGTGACGGGACTCTGGCAGATCAGCTGAGACGTGACGGGACTCTGGCAGATCAGCTGAGACGTGACGGGACTCTGGACGATCAGCAGTGACGTGCTGGGACTCTGGACGATCAGCAGTGACGTGCTGGGACTCTGGACGATCAGCAGTGACGTGCTGGGACTCTGGACGATCGACTTTGACTTGACTGGACTCATGAATATCCACTGTGACTTGACTTGACTCGTGATTGGCAGCAATGACATGACGGGGTGTGGCTGTGGCCGCCATTTTGTGAGCACGCTCCTGTGCAGCCGCCATTTCAGTCACGGATGCGGTGTCACGTTCTTCCTCCGCGAAACCCACAGTGAACAAAGAGCCAACAGTCAACAAAGCATAATCCATAAAATGAGCGAGTGATGAACGCGGACCCTCGCGTCTAAGCTTGGACTTGAGCGGTTGATTTATGCCATCACAGAAAATCTCTATTAAGATAATATCCGGTAAATCTGAATAGTGTGTGATGGCTAAAAACTCTCTAATATGGTTTTCCAGTGATCGTGGGCCTTGTTTAAGGGCAAACAAAATTCTTGTGGTGTCCATACCTGACAAATGTTCCTCTGGAAAGCCGCTGGATCCTTGTGTGGCCGAGTATTCTGTAACGGGGCTGACGAGACGAGAGGCGTGCGGATCCATATGCAAGCTTTTATTTTGAAACATAGTCAAAACACAGGCAGGGTCAGACGATGGCAAACAGGTATAACACAGGCAAGACACAGAGTAGTTCTAGAACAAGCGTGGGTCGACAATCGGCGAACAATATCCAAAGGGCAAGGCAGAGAGAGTAAATCCAGGTAAACAGCAATAATCCAAACGAGGGGCAAACAGAGTCCGAACAGCAAGGCAAGGGTTAATCCAGGAAACACGGGCAGAAATCAAAACACGGGAAAACAGGCAAGGCAAGACAAAGACAACTCAGAGGGCTTCGTAGGGTAGCTATCACTAGGATATTTGCGTACAATACTCGGCAGAGACAGAGAGGAAGTCCAAGGCTTATGTAGGGTGTGTGATTGCGAGATGGGTATCAGGTGTGAGCATGTGATTAGGGAAATGGCTGCTGGGAAATGAAGTCCGGGGTAGTGTGTGGTGTGAGAGTCAATGTGATGGCAGGGTGACCTCTGGTGGCGAACAAATGGAGGTCCATGGACCAAATTCATAACACTGACGACTTGGAAACCGACAACACAGCTCCAAGTGCCTCACTGATTCTTCCATGGTCTGTGCGATTAATTGAGCACTGTGCATCAGCCACAAAAGACCCTTTATTATTAGTTATGGTTGTATTTATACATTTTTTGTAGGAGAGACGTTGAAATTAACCGAACAATTTAACATCCCTGAGAAGAATGTCCAGATGTCAAAGTGTTAAGTGAAATTTCATTTCACAATGGCTACAAGCCAATGGTTTTGTTCATATTTTGCTTATTTTAAATGACAGATGTTGTATTTTTTTTTTTTTTCTCAGTGACACTTTTCCTACTGTGTTAACAGCAAAATGTTACATTTTGTATTTTGAATTAAAATAACAGGCTACAATTTTTGTACAACCTACATTTTTTTTCTCTGCGAGACTTTTTCCTATGGCGTTGACAGCAAATTGTTAAAAGTATCTTGACAAAACGAAAAAAAAAAAAAAAAAAAAAATCCAATTCTTGTACAACCAACATTTGTATTTGTTATCTCTCTCTTTCAGTAGTGGAAATTTAAATGTGAGATTCTGGAAACTAAATTTCCAGAATCTCACATCTAAATTTAGCGGGAATGGTCAGGTCGGGAAGAAAACTATTCTAAGTGGACAGCGGGTGAACAAAGAGTGAATATATGGCTAAAAAAACAGTCCCACGCAGTCCTCTACACAGAAGTATGATAGCCATACCAATGCTTTAATCTCACACTGTAGTATCACACATTAATTGTACAACACTTGTGAGCAATTATTTAAAGGTGCCATAGAATGCATTGATACAATATTTTAAATTGTTCTCTGTTATCTACATAGAAGGTATGTGGCTTATGTAAGGGGTATTTGGAAGGGTCAAGAATAATAATGTTGAGGTCTGCTCCGATTGGCTGTTTCACAGTCACGTTATGCTGGATAGGGAACATGCTGGAGGCACGAGTATCACAAACCCTCTTTATTGATGAAACACAGAGGAGCATCCAACAGGGAAACAGGAGCAAACGCACCAACACAACGAGCAGACCTGACAGAGGATAAATGAACAGACAGGAACTAATATACACGGGATAATAACCAAGACAGGTGCGGGGAATCAACTAATTAGACAGGTAAGAAACTGGGTCATGGAGCACATGGGAAGGGAAAACACAACAAAAAGAGTCCAGGGGTGTGACATTCACAGTGCGGCTCATTTCAGTAGCTCACAGCAGGAAGGAAACACAGGCAGGAAAATATATATTTCAATACTTTCTTGCGCAGCTGTATCGTTGGGTAGTTATACTGTAAATAATGCAAGCATCAGGGAGCCACTATTAATATGCTGGGCATTGAAACTACTTTCGAATGCACAATCTCTTTTTAGTTTCACTTACGAGATTCGAGATCACACATACTCTGTTTATACTATGGAGCGGCAGTACTTACCACACATTTTACAAGATCAGATGCTTGTCAGTGGTGCTCAGGATCTGCAAATCATTCATCATCAACTTCAGTTATCTCTCCTTACTATGTTTATGTGGTAAGTGAAATCTTATGTACTGTAATGGAACAGGCTACCGCTAGCAAGGAGCTAACCATGTCCCTTTAGTGGCTCGCGTTATTATATTAGAACACGTAATTTTGTTTTCCGTGCCTTTCTGAATACAGACACCAACCCATCCCTGCACTTCACATCCCCTGCCATAAGGGGGGATTTGGACGATTCTAAGGGCCCAACGATGGAGGGCCCCACCCCCGAGGGGGAAATGCGATTTCTACCAAGGGGAACACGATTTACCGAGAGAATGTATGGAGGGGGAACACCGCCCCCGGACTGTGATATCTGGGGGCCCCGAGAAACCGTAGCGGCACCCCTGCTTGGCCATCTTCAAGAATTGGCTAAAAACACATCTCTTCCATCTTTATTTGACCCTCTAACTCTAGCACTCTCTATTCTAATTCTATTCTTTAAAAAAAAAGGCCTCTAACACTAGCTTGTTCTATTCTATCCGTTTTCTTTTTATTTAGTATATAATTTAAAAACCTTGCTGCGTGTACTGCTTTAGGCTAACTGAGACTTGTTATAGCACTTGCATATCATTGCTCTTTTGTTGATTTTGATTGCTTCCTTTGTCCTTGTCACGATTCTCACGAGGAGACAGAGACCAGGAACGGGGAGACACGAATAATCCAACTAAAGACTTCAATGAAATCAAACAGGGAAGTACATCACAGGCTGAAAACAGACAGAGATGACGTCTAATACTCCACAGGAAACACAGGGCAGGACACACTATAAATACACGACAAAATATAACTAAACAAACACACCTGGAACATAATTAACTAATAATGAAACAAACGACAGGAACCGGAAACAAACCAAATATGGGCAAACAAGAGGAAGAGAAACACAAGACACACAAGACAATCCTGACAGTCCTCATTTGTAAATCACTTTGGATAAAAATGTCTGCTAAATGACTAAATGTAAATGCAGCCTAAATGTAAATGTAAAACATGAGATAATTTGTTATTCAAATAATAATAAATACTTCTCTGAAATCTTATACATTTTTTCCTATCAGGTAAATTTAGCTTATTTTAAAGATGTTTCGATATTTACTACACAACAATACAAAAACATTGTTTATGCAGCATTTGTAGTCAATTTGCAAGGAAATCTGTGAGTGTGTGTTGTGTTCTTACAATCATAAACACAGATAAATGTCCTGTCCACAGAACATCTCTGCTATGGGTGCCACCAATAACACCAATAACAAACAACACATGGCTGAACAGGCGCATAAATGTGATTGAGTGCTGAGGTGATGCTACTATTTGGCTGAAAGCATCTCTCTCCGTCAGGGATTATGCCTTTATTCAGGCGAGCATACAGGCCCTGTTCAAAATAAAATACTACCATACTACTTTGACTATTTCTGAAGTATGCATGCATGTGTAATGTCTACATTATGCATATTTTCTGTATATGCATGAAATACCCAGATGGCCTACTAAAGCCTGCAGTGACAATAAATGTAAGTGAGATTGTAGAACAGCAGCCGAACATTAACAAATGAGTGGATAAAGCTTTCAAGTGCCCTGTGAGTCCTGAGAGGTCACAAACACAGCAGACTAAACTGAGCAGAGCTGTATTTTCTGAGAGGACTTCACCTGTACACAGCAGGACGCTGCAGGTGTAGAAAACTGTCAGTACTCACTCCAGAGTTTAGACTTCTCCTAGAAATCCCAATATATTCCACTTTGTTTTCTGAGTTGTGTTTGTAAAATTGTCTTATTTTACATTTTTTTCTCTGTTTATATTGTTATTATTTTTTAAATGCATTCCATTCTGTGTTATTTTAGTATCACTGAGATACTATTATAGTTTTTTATGAATATTTCTAATCAGTTATTTACTTTACTTTACTTTACTTTTAGTCATTTAGCAGACGCTTTTATCCAAAGCGACTTACAAATGAGGACAACAGAAACAATCAATTGTAGTAT
>CM077246.1:31104955-31119955 GCA_039654775.1 Spinibarbus caldwelli | reverse complement strand
GTTATCAAATTTATGGACAACAAATTAAACTAGATTTTTAGACTTTCTTAAGTGCTTTTGGTTGCTACTAGCCGTGTTCTATTTTGAGTCCTCTGGAGGATTCATATATATATATTATTGAGGATGTCTCATTACAGAAAAACAACTATTATAAAATGACTGTTATTCCTCCTGAGGTGTAAATTACTGTAATAAGAAATTTTACTTTGGAATCTAATGATGATTTTTCTGAAATGAAGCAGCCTCAGTGACGTATGCGGATGACAAATGTGACCTCCGGAGGACGCAGCCTTCAAAATGAGACGCAGCAAAGGTGTTTCGAGTGATTTTTTTCTGTCTCCACATGTTTGATAGAGTGCTCTTATTGGTATTCAGGGTGTTGATGACTGATTGTTTACTGGCCCAAGTCAAAAGAAACCAGCCCCGAGTCTCCATCATATTCTGTCCTCTTCTTCAATGTTGGACAGTAATAGCACTGTTTCCCTTAGAATGTATCACGAATCTCTCAGTTGTCGTGGAATGATACATTTCCCAGTGTTTGGTTAAAGCTTGTCAAACACAGTGTAGCCTACACAAATAACCACGCAGATTTCAGGATAGGACTGCCTCTCGCTGCTGCCCGACATTCAGCTTCACAAACAGAACACTGATCAGCTCTCTCAAAGCTATCTATTCCTATATATCCATAAGAACATGCATCTGCTGACATTTCTGAAATGAAAATGAACCCTGTTGTCACATTTAGCATGAAAACCATTGCCGCAGGCAGGCGGGTATTCAGTATTAATTGCTTTCTGTATGGACACATTTGCACAGGCGTCTATTCTGGTGGCTGCGTGGGCAGATCGCTTACAGAATCTATTTTAGTGACAGAGAACATGAGCAAAGCCTTCTGTATAATTACTGTCATTTCGGCTGATGACAGCAGCTCCCACCGAGCGACGGATAGCTGGATTCATTCACTGAGGGAAAATCAGATCCTGCAAGAAGTAAAAACACAACTCATACAGTCACACTTCTACATCAGAGCATTACTTATCTAGAAATTAGTTTTTTTTTCAGCTGCTTACAAAATCTTTACTTGTCACACAGTTTCTGAAAACTGACACTCAAACAGCAGAAGCACTCATCAAATCTGCAAAACCATACACTAATTCTCAGCCTTTGACTCAGTTTTCAATTTCATAAAACACTTTTTGCAAACACAAAATTCTCTATGTAACACACACAAATCTAACAGGAATTAATATTATGGCAAAGGTGTTTGCAGATGTTTGCTTTTGAGATGTGTTTGTGATATTTTAATGATGTGAGATGTGAGGCATTTTGCATTTTGTGTGTGCAATTCTTGATTTGTGAGTAAAGTTTTGAAAAAAGATACAAAGTTTTTAAAATGTGTTTAAGCAGTTGAAAAAAAACTGTAATCTAATTCAGTCACTGAATAAATATACACTGACATCAAGCGATGACAAACGAAGCATATGAAATTTCCAGTGCATGTACTATAATGCACTGTGAAGTGTTATATATTTGGCTGGGCACAACTGATCAAATAATCTTTTCAGGAATCAGAAAGAGTCTTAAAGATATATTTCACCCAAAAATAAAAATTCTGTCATCACTTATGTTGTTCCAAACCTACGGAGCCACTAAAGAGACATGTTGATGGTGAAATGATGAAATAGGAGGAAAGAAATATATTTTAATGCTTTAGTGTTCAATTGCAAAACTTTTGTAATGGAATTAATAAGAGGACACAGTGCTTTTGCGAGCAAAGGCAAAGTTTCTTGGGGGAACGCAATAGTTTTTCAAGAAATGTTTGCACAAGAAAGCAAATGTTTAGTGAGAGAATGCAAAGTTTCTCAGGGCAACACAATAGTTTTGCGAGAAAATGTATATGTTTTGCAAGCAAACACAAAGCTTAAACACATTCATTTATCGGGAGAACACATTTGTTTTATGAGAAAATGCAAATGTTTTGCAAGCAAATACTACGTTTCTTGAGGAAACATGATACTTTTGCAATAGAACATAAATGTTTTGCGAGAGAATGCAAAGGTCCTCGAGGGAAACAAGAGAGAAAATACGTCATACATTGAATAAGAGAGAGAAATATGAAGAATAAGAGAGAGAAAATGCGTCATGTATTAAGAATAGGTTCAGAAGTCTCAGTAGGGTCAGTTTCTGGGAAGTTCGGGACATTTGCCCAGGTCTTACTAAACATGCACCATTAAATCATCCTGACACACACTACTACCACCAAACAACACCACACAAGACCGCAAAGCCCTGCAGACAGTGATACGGTCAGCATTTCCCTCAAAGCAGGACAAGAATAAACAATCATTACGGATCTCAGACACGTGAGCGGCGGTTTCTTCTCACTGCTGTGGACAGAAAAACAAAACCACAACCCGAGGGCCAACATAGACGAGTTCATGAGTTATTACCCCCAAACACAACAACATCATGATGAATCTGTATAACTGCACTTAGTTACTGTGTTTTCTTCTGGAATCAGATCACAGTTCACCACAACAGACCCAGTGTAGAAATATCTGAGCTTACTTTGCCTCATCTGAATATAATAGAGATAACTGAACAGATTAACCTCATGTCTGAATATACTTCTCAAAGCATACAAAAGAGACAATGACATAGCAGTTTGGTGAGCATTTTTGAGGATGTAAACAATACAAAAATGCAAAGAATATTCATAATGGCAAATATCTGCATTAGGCCTAAAAACATATGAAAACAGTGATATGCAAAAGGGGCTTAATGGAGGAATTAACTGTAAGCTCTGTACGAGGTACTGTAATCTGTTTTGCCATTTGGATTATTATTCAGTGCAGTGGTTGGAGTGAATTAAAATAAATCTTAAAGGGACTGTTCACCCAAAGATAAATATTCTGCATGTCGTCATTTATCATCCTCATGTTAGTCCAAACTTGTATGACTTTCATTCTTCCGAAAAACACTAAAAGATATTTTGAAGAATGTTGGTCACTACACAGAAACTCAGGTTTGGAACGAGATGAGGATGAGTAAATGATGACCGGATTTTCATGTTTGGGTGAACTATCTCTTTAAATGGGCAGACGGTCCAGAGAAGCAGAGAATCTGGCCGTCTCGCTGGGTTTATGCTTTAAATCAAGCAGTGGAGTGGAAGTTGCCTACAGTGTGATTGCACTCTCAACATGATGACGAGCTTAGTGAGGGCTTCAGGATATCGGTAATAAGATCAGGAGGATGAACATGAACTTACAGAGGAAACGAGAGAAATGCAGTCAGAATCAGTGGGGTTTCAGTGGGAATCAAACAGCTGCTTTTAACATGCTTGATGTGTATCCTGTGGCCAGTTGGGATTGAATTTCCTTGACCTTAAAGAGATAGTTCAACATTCAACATGTCAACATTTACTCAGCCTCAAGTTATTCCAAACCTGTATGAATTTCTTTCTTCTGTTGAACACAAAAGAAGATGTTGGTAACCAAACAGCAGATGGTCCCCATTGACTTCAATAGTGTTTTTTTCTTCTCCATACTATGGAAGTCATTGACTAACAGCAATTGTTTGTTTACCAACATTCTTCAAAATATCTTCTTTTTGAAGAAAGAAACTCATACAGGTTTCAAACTTAAGGGTGAGTGAATGATGACAGAATTGTCTAGTGCTGCAGGGATGATGTATTATTGTAGGTCAAAACCTGGAAATGAGTTCAGCATGAGTTCACTGAAATCAGAGTTTTGGTTAAATGCCTGAAACAAGGTCTGTGATGAACAGAAGCTCAAGATATTTTAGTCTAGGGCGTAAAATACACCAGTAACACCCCATTGTGATTTTTTATAGGTTATACTTGTTTTGAAAAAGGTGGTTGCTAGTGGCTAAATGGGATAACAGAGTAAACTCATCTACTCACTAGTCACTTTAACAGCCTTGTTTTGTTAGTAATCATCCTCTTACAAACTGTTCTAACTCAGCTAGACTACAAGAGCTGTCAGAAGCTGGTCGGAAGATGGAGACATTAAAGTCATTTGACTGCTGTGTAGTTTATTTCTATTCTCTATGTAACACTATGTACCTGTGCACATACACACAAATGCCTATAGACTAAACACGTAATACACCTCACTGTTTTCACAAATTCACATTTTTGTGGTTTACACAGGGATGATAACAGTGTCATTTTCAAAAACGTAAACCTTGAAACCCATTTTTGTGTTTTCAGGCCCATGAATGAATGACCAAAATGCATAAAATGTTCTTAATCTTTAGTTGAAAATGGTGTTGTGCGAACACTCCTTATATAAATCTAAATGGTCCAATCAGCTGATTGATGCTTTAACCTGAGGCACCAAAGCTAAAAGTACCTTATATACAGGGATGCACATAAGCGGTCCGCAGATCCGCATGCGCGACCAAAATAAAAATGCGCTGTATAAATAAGTTCTGACGGCGCATTTGCGTACCAACATGGATTGACAAACTGTACTGTATAAGATTTCTATTCAAATTGAAAACATAAATCTAGGCTACCTGTGGCTGTTTTCAAAGCACAATGCAAAACTGTGACATTTAATTCACTGACGCTATTCAATCAGCAGCGCTAAACCCGGAAGCGCATATGTGACCCTGGACCACAAAACCAGTCTTAAGTCGCTGGAGTATATTTGTAGCAATAGCCAAAAATACATGGTATGGGTCAAAATTATAGATTTTTCTTTTATGCCAAAACTCATTAGTATATTAAGTAAAGATCATATTCCATTAAGATATTTTGTAAATTTACTACTGTAAATATATTAAAACATCATTTTTGATTAGTAATATGCATGGCTAATAATTCATTTGGACAACTTTAAAGGCAATTTTCTCAGTATTTGGATTTTTTTGCACCCTCAGATTCCAGATTTTCAAATAGTTGTATCTCAGCCAAATATTGTCCGATTCTAACAAACCATACATCAATGGAAAGCTTATTTATTCAGATTTCAGATGATGTATAAATCTCAATTTCGAAAAATTGACACTTAAGACTGGTTTTGTGGTACAGGGTCACATATACTTATTTGCTGGCAACCCGCCAAAATAAAAGCCTGCTGATTTTGAGGTTGAAAATGATGAAAATTCATATTTAAAAAGAAGAGGAAGAAGAAGTAAATATTGGCATTTCATTTTTAAGTTTACTATACAATTTATTTTTATTTTAAAATATAATAGTATTATCACACTTTATTATTTTGTTTATTATTTTATATAAAAAAAAAAAAACTAAATAAAGTGCAATAATATTATCAATACAGAGTTCTGGCATGAAACTCTAGATGACGCAGTCCGATAGGTCTAACTCAATCTGACTTAATGACATCATTATCACATGGCACAGCTGATTGGTTCTCTCCTGTATCATTAGCCAATAAGCTCTCTGCTCAACATTCAAATATATGACTAGTGCTCGCTGTAGCAGTTTGCACTGTGCTCCAGAAACCCTCCACCTTCCCCAGCTCCACCTCTATAGATCTGCTCCGAGGTGATTCATGTATGCTATATGGGGGTTATTTCATGTGTTATATTTGCAGCAGCAGTATTTCTTACATGCTCACAGCAGCATGTTGTGGATGTGTTAGCAGTAGCAAGTCTCGGTACTTTCTCTGCCACAGCAGCAGCAGCAGCGTAGCAGATCTATTCCGCCAAGACCAAATACATTAACTTTATCATGTACATTACCATGCCAATCCCTCCGAGAGTTGTCATGACAGAACTATTATTAATTTATTTTTTATAGTTATATTTAATGGGTCACACTATGTGCAGTGTGAGGACCAAACCAATTCTCCAAGTTCTCTAACCAGGCTGAAAAACTTATGTGCACCCCTGCTTATATACCCCTAAATGGTATTAGTACCTTAAAGGTACATATTAGTACTTTAAAAGTGCACATTAGTGTCTAAAGTATATATATATATATATATATATATATATATATATATATATATATTATAGAGTATATAAGTATAAGAGTATATAGGTATATAATACATATAATACAATATAATACAAGCCCTACTGACTTCTTTAAACTTGTTGGAAATGAAAAGCCTGTAAGACTCAAAATAGTCTGAATAAAGCACAGTCATATCCGAGCCTTAACTTCCTCACATTACTCTCTGCACCCCTGTGGACTGAGAGGTCTTTCTTCCGCAGCCCTGCTGTGAGCCGCGGCCTTCATTACGCTCCGCTCTCACGCTGGCGACACACAGGGGACGGCACGCTTGTGCAGACCAGCTAATTGCTCCCTTCCAGACCCCGACTGAGCTCAGTTGAGGCGAGAGCAAAGCAGCAGTGCTTATCACCATAATGAAGAACAGCTGCTCTCTGTCAGAGCTACAACAAAAGCCTTGCAAATGATACAGAGGCTGCATGCTAATATGTTTACTTCCCTATATAGCAGGTGAAAACAGCATGTTGAAATAGTGTTTGAATTCACAGTATTCATAAAACAGATAATATATATATATATATATATATATATATATATATATACCCTGATATGATTTCCAGTGAGATTCTGAGGTGCACTTTACTATCCCATGAGAGGATTTATGAATGGCAGTGAAGCAATGCAACTCAGTCACATGATAATGACAACATGATTAATATAGTGCTTACAGATTTCTTTCATACTACACACATATAGTGTAAACAATAAATCCGTGAAATAACACACATTTCCGTTAACTCTAAAACACAACTCAATAAAGTGAAAATTTCAAATACGGGTAAAACACCTGTAAAAAAAAAAAAAAAAAAAAAAAATACGGAAAATTTCCTCAAATTAATATAGTACATTGTGCCCTATTTGTGTATATATGTGTATATATAGCATACTTTTTAATGGTTAGCTATAATGTGTAGCATCAGGTCCAAAGAATAACTAAATCACCAAAGAATATTAAGAGTTTCAGTTAAAATAACACATCAATTGTTTTTATTTTATTTCCTCAAGTTAATTTATATTGTTATAAAGACTTAAATTGCCTCTTTTACTAAAAAGCAAGATGAAAAATATGTATTAAAAAGAATTTAGCATATTGTGTCTCACTGTGTGAAATCACTCACTCATAGTGAGCTAATGCTATTTATTTCACTATATATGAGTTATAAACATGAGTGAAAATCAATGATCTTGGACACCGTTATCTTGGACACTCTGTGCATTGTGCATGTTAGATATGAATTCTGACACAAATGATGGTAAAAAACCTTAATATTCTCCTGCTCTTCTGAAAAGCTTCAAACTGTCTGTTCAGCTAATTTATGTGCACTTTATGCCTAAATAAATTAGATGTGGATAATACAAACACACTGAGGGGTTATTTTCATCCATTATACATTTTCAATTCAGTTTAAAGTTAAGGTCTGAAATATATTCTACACAAGTTTCAAAATATGTCAGACCACATTTTATAAAGCAACAAACATATGTAGTATGTGTTACGTCAACTGCTTTTATATGTGGAGCAACAGAAGATAAGAATGGAAAAGTGTTGCATACAGACTCATCCATCAAGAGTGTTCAGGTCTGATTGACAAAACAGCATCTGAAGCACTCTACAAGACTCTTAGTTCATTCAGATGTGTGAATCTGGCATTATTGCTTCAGCAGAGGAAGGACTGTTAAACTGAGGACAGAAATGTGAAGTGATTTCTCCAGCTGCTCTAATATATTTCTGCTAACTGCTGGCCCAGCAACTCACAGTCAGTCTGAACAGCACTTGCTGAGAGAGCAGTGGATTTGTAAATGAGTTTAACACATTCTTCAGCAGCCTGTCCAATCACCAGCTAACACCCAGAAAACACGCACGCACACACACACACACACACAGCACAAACTCATCGTTCCTCCAGTGTCTAGCAGGCCATTGCTCAGCTCTGTGTCCAGCTTTATCAAATATCCCACACACACGAGCTGGAGGTTTTGGAGGCCAGATGTGGGCTAGAATCAGTTACGATATTGCTAAGTATCTTTTATCTGCCATTTTTCATTAAATAAATTGTGAAATGATGCAATAACATGATTAAAAATGTTGAGACAGTGAATCAGAATTGAAGTAAATGCTTCTCGAGCTCAAATAAAAAAAAAGAGAGAAGCCTGATTTGAAAGAGATGATGATGATGAAAATTAATGTAAGTGAACAGATCTCTACAACACACTCACTTGGATAATATCAACTGTTACTATCACATATTGTTTTAAAGCTCAAATGCTGACAATCTATCAATCAATTACACTTTTACACGTCTCATTATAACATAGAATTATGAAACCTTGTTTCTACCACAGTATGAAAAAAAAACTGGAAAAAAAAAACAACAACTTCTTTGAGTTTCCATCTCACAAATCTTATTTATTTATTTTCAGCCATTAAATAAATAAATAAATAAACAGGTTATTGTGGCTTTTTAATCTCACAGTTCTAACTTTCTTTCTTCAGAAATGTAAGTTTACTGTATATCTCACCAGTATTTTTTATTATTTATTTTTTTTGTCTGATTTGTGAGAAACAGTTGCATTTTCTAATTTTGGTGGAAACTAGTTTATGTTTAAAAGATCTCATTGTGTTTTGCATCATTGCTTTGGAAAGTCAAACTAAAATCGAAAATCAAAATCAAAATCAAAATCAAAATCAAAATCAAAATAAAAAAGGTACACTGCTGTAAAGTATTTGAGCGAATGCAGTTACTACAGTTATATATTTTAGTATCTTTTTGGCTGCTTTGTAAGTATATTAGCAACATGTACTCTCTACTCTCTTGACTACATTTCTGAATAAATATATCTGAATAAATATATCTTTGCTCCACTTCATTTCGAATGAGAGCAGCCTTTATTCATTGTATTTAGCAGGGCACAGGAACTGTTTCTGCTGTGAAAGAAGCGATGTCTCCATCTGCAGGACACTGAAGTGACTGGATCTTCTGTGTTTAACACAATCAGAGCTGTCACAGATCCACTCAATGTGAATGACTGCCAAATCACAGGTGTTTCATACAACATGCTTGCAATTTTACTTTATAATTTATTTATGTTACATTCTACTCTTTTTTTTTTTTTTTAAACACTTGAGCTTTACTAAGGCTTGAGTCTGATCCTGGTCACATTGCATTCAGGGATGTTTAAGAGGCTGTTGTGTCCATCTGGATTTATTGAGATGTTCAATTTTATTCTTATTACCAAAATGTTCTCCTCACAAATCAACTTTTGGATCTTTTGTCTTGGTTTTTACCTCTTATGAGGTTATGAGAATGGTACATCATTCATCCTGCATGCAATACAAGCTACGGTAAATTAGTACTGTTACAATTGGATATTTTAAGACTTTCACTCAAGTGGTATTGGAAAAGGAGACTCGTAACTTTTAATTGGAGTCATTGTCACGGTGAGTTTCCACTTTAAAGTCCAGGTACAACACAAAGTCAGTGCAAAGACTTTACTCTGTTCAATTTAGACACTGAAAATAGGATGCAGCTCTTGACTTTGCGCTCAAAGAGCAGCAGACTGATGCACTGATGATACGATTTTCTCCCCTCGAGGGTCCAGTGTCCACAATCCACTAAATAATGAGGGAAACACTGATCTGCTTCACCAGTCAATGGAATATGAACATAAGTATAACATCAATTAACAGTGAGTCATAATCCACTCCCAACACATCATAATCTTTCAGAGTGACTTTGGGAATATTAGATTACAGCTGCATGTTATAGATCAACACACACACACACACACACACACACACATGCACACACACACACACACACACACACACACACGCACACACACATACACACACACACACACACAAATTTGTCTTTGGTAACTGATACTTATAAGACTTTAGAGAAATTAGTCAGCTAGGCATAGAATAATAACTATACACACAATAGAAAGACACAGCCAATTCTAACTGACCTTATTTATTGAACATTTGAATCACTAATAAAAAAGCAAACTTCAGAAAAAAAAATGTAAAGAAAAGAAACACATTTTAATAAATTCAAGCTAGGGGAGACTGGGGATGGTTGTAATGTTTTTGACATTTCTGTCTGTATCTTGGAGTTATTTGAAGTGATTGCATTCAAAATATGATTCAAACTAGTTACAAGTGTCTGCTGTTAAATGGCATAGTTGTTATCTTTGCAGCACAAACAGAAAATGAATGGTTTAGTTTCAAATCTTTTTATTCAACACTGACTTCATAAAACATTTAAAAACATAAAAAAGAATTAGCTTGGAGTAAGTTGTAACATGTTTCATTGATGTTACAAGTAACCCTGAGTCTAGTAGGCATGCTAGCTCACCTTACAGCAAACAGCCAAAACATTAGCACTAACAACTTGCATTAAAAATATCTACACGGACACATGATGAGTTTAACTACAGGGAATGCCATCATAAAAATAAACGAAGTATAAAAGTTTTTTTTTTTTTTTTTACCTCAAAAAGAGTTATTCTCCTCTAAAATCTGCTGTCTGCCACAGGGCTCTGCTTCCTCACATGTGGAATAAGGACTAAACTGAGAATGTGTGAAATGAATCAGGTGATTTGTAACTTGTTCCTCATTTAAGAAATTGGAAGTGTTACAACTGCCCCGTGTTACAGCCATCCCCGGTCTCCCCCATAGGGTTTATCTAATTGCCTAAAACAATGTTTTCTTCAAAAATATTAACCCAAGGCTCACAGCTATTATGAGAATCAAATTTCCCCACAAGGATAGTAATACCAAATTTTGACCTTGTGGGGACATTTTTTTAGGTCCCCATGAGGAAAACAACTTATAAATCACACAGAATGAAGTATTTTGAAAATCTAAAATAGCAGAGAGTTTTGTGTGAGGGGTAGGTTTAGGGTAAGGGGATAGAAAATACAGTTTGTATAAAAACCATTACGCCTATGGAAGGAAGCGCGTGTGTGTGTGTGTTAAATGAATATACTGCAAACATGAAATCAAACTGATACAGATGTAGCTTTGCTTCACTCTGCACTCAGTGTCAGCATCTTTCCATTCTTTGTTCAGTCTCTATACTGGAAAAGGCTCTTGGTAAAAGCTATTGAAGCTTGAATCTAACCTTGAAAGGACTCTTTTGTTCCACTGAATGAAAGCAAGTTACAAGGGCATTTGTGATTTATTTTCTATTTTATTAGAAATGCTGAGTTGTCATGTGTGCCGGTGAACAATGGACTCATTCCTCTGCCAGTGCCATCAGATCATTTTCTGTAAGAAAAGAGACAAATGAGACAAATAAAAGTGTGCTGAAGATGGAATGAAACGATCTTTGAATCTGCAGTCAGCATGGGTTATTGATACTGATGATGCCCAGTGAAAACAAATGCTGAGACAGAAAATGTAAAGCCAAGTCTACAGTTGTTCTGAATGACTAATTCTCCATTGCTTCCCTCAAGATTTCCCTATAGATTTTTTTTTTTTTTTTAAATGGGGGTTTTTCAAATTATGAGTGTGGTAAATTGATAATACTTGAACACTTTTCTCTCCAACGTACATTACACACACCCCTACTGAAAATGTGAATTTTGAAGCAATTGTGCTTATATTTAAAAATATACAGTGGTGTGAAAAATTGTTTGCCCCCTTCCTGATTTTTTTATTTTTTTGCATGTTTGTCACACTTTAATGTTTCAGATCATCAAACAAATTTAAATATTAATCAAATATAACACAAGTAAACACAACATGCAGTTTTTAAATGAAGGTGTTTTTTTTTTTTTTTTTTTTTTTTTTTATGAAGGGAAAACAAAATCCAAACCCACATGGCCCTGTGTGAAAAAGTGTTTGTCACACCCCCCTGTTAAAACATAACTGTGGTTTATCACACCTGAGTTCAGTTTCTCTAGCCACACCCAGGCCTGATTACTGCCACACCTGTTTGCAATCAAGAAATCACTTAAATAGGACCTGCCTGACAAAGTGAAGTAGACCAAAAGATCCTCAAAAGTTACACATCATGTTGAGATCCAAAGAAATTCAGGAACAAAGGAGAAAGAAAGTAATTGAGATCTATCAGTCTGGAAAAGGTTATAAAGCCATTTCTAAAGCTTTGGGACTCCAGCGAACCACAGTGAGAGCCATTATCCACAAACGGCAAAAACATGGAACAGTGGTGAACCTTCCCAGGAGTGGCTGGCCGACCAAAATTACCCCAAGAGCGCATCGACGACTCATCCAAGAGGTCACAAAAGACCCCAGAACAACATCCAAAGAACTGCAGGCTTCACTTGCCTCAGTTAAGGTCAGTGTTCATGACTCCACCATAAGAAAGAGACTGGGCAAAAATGGCCTGCATGGCAGAGTTCCAAGACAAAAACAGCTGCTGAGCAAAAAGAACACAAAGGCTCGTCTCAGTTTTGCCAGAAAACATCTTGATGATCCCCAAGACTTTTGGGAAAATACTCTGTGGACTGATGAGACAAAAGTTTAACTTTTTGGAAGGTGTGTGTCCCATTACATCTGGTGTAAAAGTAACACAGCATTTCAGAAAAAGAACATCGTACCAACAGTAAAATATGGTGAAGGTAGTGTGATGGTCTGGGGCTGTTTTGCTGCTTCAGGACCTGGAAGACTTGCTGTGATAAATGGAACCATGAATTCTGCTGTCTACCAAAAAATCCTGAAGGACAATGTCCGGCCATCTGTTCGTGACCTCAAGCTGAAGCGAACTTGGGTTCTGCAGCAGGACAATGATCCAAAACACACCAGCAAGTCCACCTCTGAATGGCTGAAGAAAAACAAAATGAAGACTTTGGAGTGGCCTAGTCAAAGTCCTGACCTGAATCCTATTGAGATGCTGTGGCATGACCTTAAAAAGGCGGTTCATGCTCGAAAACCCTCCAATGTGGCTGAATTACAACAATTCTGCAAAGATGAGTGGGCCAAAATTCCTCCACAGACTCATTGCAAGTTATCGCAAACGCTTGATTGCAGTTGTTGCTGCTAAGGGTGGCCCAACCAGTTATTAGATTTAGGGGGCAAGCACTTTTTCACACAGGGCCATGTGGGTTTGGATTTTGTTTTCCCTTCATAATAAAAAAAAAACTTCATTTAAAAACTGCATGTTCTGTTTACTTGTGTTATCTTTGATTAATATTTAAATTTGTTTGATGATCTGAAACATTAAAGTGTGACAAACATGCAAAAAAAATGAAAAATCAGGAAGGGGGCAAACAATTTTCCACACCACTGTATGTTTGTCATAAGCAGTGTTGGGTAGTAACTGATTACATGCATGTAATCAGATTCCAAAAATTAGTTCTTGTAATTAGATTAGATTAAATTTTAAAATACTCATAATCAGATTACAGTTACTTTTTCACTGGTTACATGATTACATATTATTCACACAATGACAGTAAATTGTTCAAAGTTTATTGATTCACCCTAATTCTTTTTGTTTTTTTTTCTTTCTTAAATTTTCCTAAAAACTTCTACTGCTCATATACATGTGGAAAGTCTTCCAGGAAACGCACACAGCCACCAGACTATAATTACACAGAAAACGGAGAGGCCACACAACATTTGATCACTGGATTTCATTGCACTTAAAAAGTGATGGCAAAAACATAAAAATATATGTGCAGTATAAACTCTACATTTCCTAAAGACTGCAAAGGATTACATATTAAAATAAATAAATAAGCATTTGGAGATACAGTAAGCCTATTTTTTTTCTCCCTCAACATTGCATAATCAACTGACAAACACATTTTCATTATTATTTGAATAATCACTCAGTCATATAATAATAATAATAATAATAATAATAATAATAACAATAATAATAATAATAATTCCTTACATTTATATAGTGCTTTTCTGGGCACTCAAACCATGTAACTCAAACCATTTAACCATGTATTATATGTCTTTGGAGGGCTTTTGTCTTTCAAACACATGAAAATGCACAAATTCACATCATTTACAGTGTAATCCACACATATCCAAACAGAATGGATTCCCAAACTTTTTTGCCGGCCGAACATAAAATATCTTCTTGAATTTCTGGCCCTGAGATTTTAAGATTTTAAAGTAATATCTCAAATAATTTAACAACATTTAGATGTTTACAGTTCTGAGATGTGCGTAAAGACAAATAAAGTATTTCTATTTTTACTGTTTGTTTTCTTTTTATTGGTTTTATTTTAGAATTAGTTAATTAGTTAAAAATGTTTAATTTGATTTTTTTTTTTATGATTTAATGATCAGTTTTCCATTAACTCACAAACCCCCTGCAGTTCATGCATGAAGCCCAGTTTTGGAAACCCTGGTTTAATGCAATGTTTTCATGATGTTCATAACAACAAAAAAAAAAGGAATATGTTTTCTTACCAGTTAGGTCAAAGGTAATCGAACAATTACAAAAAGTAGTCTAAATACATGTGTAATTTGAGAGATGTCATGACTGATGTTACAAAACCAATTTTTGTCATGTAATTTGTAATCAGTATGAGCGACACCTACACCTACTACCTAATCTTACTGGCTTTTTTATTTATTTATTTTTTTTTATATTTACCAGACCTTATTTTACTCACAAATTGAAAAACCCCATTATAAAACCTGTAGGAAAAATCTCAAGAGAACCAATGGCCAATTAGTCATCACGACTGCAATACTCTGTTGGCTTCTAATCTATTGGCATTATTATGCAAGTATCTCTATATCTAGATGTTAGAATAGTTCACATATTTAATATGTGACCCTGGAGCACAAAAGCAGTCATAAGTAGCACAGGTATATTTGTAGCAGTAACCAAAAATACACTGTATGCGTCAAAATGATCAATTTTCCTTTTATGCCAAAAATCATTAGGATATTAAGTAAAGATCATGTTCCATGATATTTTGTAAATTTCCTACCATAAATATATCAAAACTTCATTTTTGATTAGTAATATGCATTGCTAAGAACTTCATTTGGACAA
>CM077246.1:31079955-31099955 GCA_039654775.1 Spinibarbus caldwelli | reverse complement strand
CCAGGCAGGGATATTATAATAATAATATAAATTATTATAATTTAATTTTAAAGCACAGCCACCACAAAATCAGACTTTAGCACCTTTTCTTACTTTGAGATTGTTCTGAGGTTAAAAACAGATTTAAAGTCATAAATCTGATATGGTTTAATAGCTATGAAACTGTTTTTGAAATCAAATCTTTGCATCTAACAATGCCTTGGGAAAAAAAAAATAATGCATATACATAAACCCAAATAGGAAATTAAACAGTTATTGAATAAGCATGTGTCCTAAACTCTTGAAACATTGGTGTCTCATATTTTAGAGCAGCCAATGCAATTTAGGAAAGAAATCAATCAAATCTGTGTGTGTGTGAAAATATTCAGATGTAACCCCCTTTGTAATAATTAACATTATTATAAGAAACTGTAAATGATTACAGTTACTTTTAAATTACGTAATTCTGTTGCATGTAACTAGTTCAGCGCTGGTGATACAGTAGCTTTGGTGTAAGAAGCTCCTTAGTGATTACCATATTCAAATAGACTTATTTACATATTACTCCAAGATTACATGATATTATTATTATTACAGTGTGTTGTCAATTTAAGAAAAGTTTTTTTTGTTGTTGCAGCTTTAATATTGTAAATTAAATGCATCTTCTGTTTGTTACCAGAGCTTTATTGGTTGAAGTAGTGTGAGGAGATGATTTGGTGTGTTTCTGCAGCGTGGAGATCGGAGAGAGCGTCCGTGGAGAGGATGTGTACATAGTCCAGAGCGGCTGTGGAGAAATTAACGATAATCTTATGGAACTTCTGATTATGATAAACGCCTGCAAAATCGCATCGGCCTCCCGAGTCACAGCGGTCATCCCGTGCTTCCCTTACGCCCGGCAGGATAAGAAGGACAAGGTGGGCTGTCTCTAATAAATGAAATCTGTCAGTGAAAGTGAAAGGAGGAGAGTTTTTGTGCTTGATGTTGTTGGGAAGTAGGTGGTGTGGATCGTTGTTTTTTTTCACTCATTTTCTGCAGAGTCGGGCTCCCATTTCTGCCAAGCTTGTGGCAAATATGCTGTCGGTTTCTGGTGCTGACCACATCATTACCATGGACCTGCATGCATCTCAAATACAGGTGGGTCTTACTGCACTCCGAAGGATTTAGTGATGCAACACTCACACACACACACACACTCACTCTCTCACACAGACACACTCGCTCTCTCTCTCACACAGACGCACACTCACACTCTCACACACTCTCTCACACACACACACTCACTCTCTCACACACCCTCACAGACACACACGCTCTCACACACACACACACACTCTCTCTCTCACACAGACGCACACTAACACTCTCACACAGACACACACACACACACACACACACTCACACACACACACACTTGTTTCACTATCCTTGTGGGGGCTTCCATAGGCCTAATGGTTTTTCTACTGTACAGACCGTATATTCTATTCCCCTACACCAACCCTACACCTAAACTTAGCCCTCACAGGAGACTTTCTGCATTTTTAGATTTTCAAAAAAGCTCATTCTGTATGATTTATAAGCTTTTGTACCCCTGGGGACTTCAATTTATGTCCCCACCGTGACACGAGTCCGCATGAGTCTGTGTGTATTCAGGTTGAAGTCCCCACCAGAATATATAAACCAAACCACACACACACAGACACTCTCACACTCACACATGCATGCACTCTGACACACACGCACGCGCACACTCACACACTCTCACTCAGACACTCTCACGCACGCACGCACTCACACACACGCACACGCACTCTCACACACACACACACACACACACACACACACACAGTCACACTAGACATGCGCTGGTATTGTCGTAATATATCACTATAATAAATATGCACAATATTGTTATCGTGGGCACTTCAAAATACCGAGAATAATTATTTATTACAAATTATTCAGAATTTTGAATGCATTTTAAGAATACTTTTCCGATCAACTGCTCACAATGCATTAATCTTAGGTAATTCCAATATTTAATAACATGTTGTTAAAATCAAAAGTTGCAACTGTGGTGTTTAATGAGCTAACATGAACTAAGAGTTGTATTTTTTTAACAAAGATAACTTCTGTAGAAAATGTAGATATTGCTCATTGTGAATGTTAATGCATTAACTGAGGTTAACTAATGAGATCTTATTGTAAAGTGATACCTATTGGTCTTTATAATTCTTTTGCACTTTAATCTGTGGGAAATTTTTAACAACATTTTTTTGTGTGTATTGCTTTATTGGATTTAAATGTTCGGTTATTTTTGTTATAAGAAAAAAGTTAGTAAACTTGTTATACTGTTTTATAACAACACTTTTTTGCAACTAAATTTCAATATCGTGATAATACCGTATACGAAGTTAAAACATTAGCAATTAATCGCAACATGAAAATTTGATACCGGCATATCCCTAACACACGCACACACACACACACACACACACACACACACACAAATTGCATTGCAAACATGACTTGTTTTTCTTAATTGTGTAGAGTGAGAATAATGGGAAAAATATGCAATCTTTGTAAGTTTTGTACCCATATATTAGAGCTGCACGATTCTGGATTAGTTGGGAATCATGATTTTTTTTGTCTCAAATATAGGGATTAAGATTCTCTCTTGAACTAAACTAAATAATGTGTGACAAAATATTATTGCTGCCCTCTATTTAAAATTGTTTAATTAATTTGAATGAATAATTAAACTTTTTAATAAATAATGTATGTACTTAAATATAATACATTTAATAAACCAATATTTAATATTAAAATCATGAAAAAGTTGTTTGAATGAATGATTCAATGACTTACTCAAATACTTGTTTCATTACTGAATGAATCAGCGTTTTTGAACAAATCTCTTGAATGAATGATTCAATGACATACGTTTTTAACAGTCAGCTGTCGCCTCCTAGTGGAGAAACGATGCAATCGACACAAACATTATTTAAAGCACCAGTTACTTTCAAACAGTGCTGTCACTGATTAATCGCATCCAAAATAACTTTTTGTTTACACAATGTGTATGCCGTGTATGTTTATGTAAATATAAATACAAACACATGCATGTATATATTTAAAACAAATACGTTATGTTTATATATTAAATATATTTATATATAAAAAATATTAAATATAAATGTATATACATGTAAGTATTTTCAAAATGTATACCTGTATGTGTGTGTGTTTATATATACATAATAAATATACACACTACACACATATATTATGTACACAAAAACTTTTATTTTGGATGCGATTAATCACGATTTAATCGTTTGACAGCACTACTTTCAAAAGATGACTTTTTCTATTTTGATCGCTACCATAGACATCAGTGTTGAAATCTGAACTATAAACTTTCATCCCAGTATTTCTGTGATATGAATGACTGTAAGACAGAAATAATACTGTGTAGATGAAAAGACTGTTTGTGAAGCTGTTTCTTACTTAAAGATGCTAACTATCTGCTCTCTGTGTCAGCACCAGCGTGAATGCAGATCTCAATCTTCCGGTGTGATTTTCTCAAAGATTTAATAGACACTTGCAAATCGTTGTCATTTAGTAATTAGATCGTGTGGGTGTTTGGTATCGCAATCTTTTAACGATTAATCGTGCAGCTCTACTACATACAGTTATTCAGCGATCACAATTTTTATTTAGTCATTTAGCAGATGCTTTTATCCAAAGCGACTAACAAAAACAATTTAAATTCACACATTCGGCAGACACTCTGATCCAAACGACCTGCGTTCAGTTTTATTAGCCTCCTGCTCTGCGTGCGAATCGAACCCATGACGTCGGAGTTGCTGCTGTTTGAGCTGCAGGAAGGTGGTTCTTGGAAATGCATGAGATGTTGTAGGAAATGAGCTCAAAGATCCAAAATATATATCTGAGTGATCTTGCTTTCTTCCTTGTTAGGGTTTCTTTGACATTCCAGTGGACAATTTATACGCAGAGCCTGCGGTTTTGAAGTGGATCAAGGAGAACATCCCTGAATGGAAGAACTGCACCATCGTGTCTCCGGACGCTGGAGGAGCCAAGAGGTCTGCAGGCGTCCCGTTTACTGCCTGTTTAGTAGGGCTGTGCAATATGGACAAAAAAACCTATTGTGATTTCTTTGAACAATTTTGCGATTTCGGTTTTAATCACGATTTTGACATGCTTTACAGTCATAATGCATTCAATGTGAATGTATTTCCAAAAGAAAACCAATTAGAGCTTTATCAAAAAGCTATAACATGTCTTTAGAACAGACATAAGGCAAAAAAAATTGTGCACGCTCAAATCATGATTTTATGACGATTTCAATTAATCGCACAGCTCTACTGTTTAGTGTGTGTCGTGGCTGATCCCTGAGCTCTGTTTCTCCATTGACAGGGTGACCTCCATTGCAGACAGGCTAAATGTTGACTTTGCCCTCATTCACAAAGAAAGGAAGAAGGCCAACGAGGTGGACCGCATGGTTCTGGTGGGAGACGTGAAAGACCGGGTGGCCATATTGGTGGATGATATGGCAGACACCTGCGGCACCGTCTGCCACGCTGCTGATAAGTAAGAAGCTAAAGAAAATATTAATGAAGTGTGTTATCTCTACCGCAGGTTTTGTGTGAAACAGTATGAGTGCTTCAGCAGCCGTAACACTCTGTGTGTGTGTGTGTGTTCAGGTTAATATCAGCGGGAGCAGTTAAAGTGTATGCCATCCTCACCCATGGCATCTTCTCTGGTCCAGCCATTTCACGCATCAACAACGCCTGCTTCGAGGCTGTAGTTGTGACCAATACAATTCCTCAGGAGGAGAAGATGAAGCATTGTCCCAAAATACAGGTTTGTCCCGGCAGAACGCTTGTGTTCAACGGGAAACACTGGATTCTGTTTCTCTATTGAATCAGCATAGACTAGTCTTATTTTTTTTTCTCCACCAAAGTGAAGAGAATTTAGTCCTATATATATATATATATATATATATATATATATATATATATATATATATATATATATATATATATATATGAGATGCAAAACATGCACACACACACACACACTATATATATATATATATATATAGTTCATTGATTGAACATTGAAGGAGCATGTTTTGTAGAAAAAAAATCATAAAAGCAGTTTATTGTGTTTAGAGATCTTATAAATATATGCAGTGGTGAGGAGTAAAAGGGACCTAGTATTGGTAACAAAATACTTAAGCTAAGGTAATATGTATTGCATGATACCAAAAAGTTAATACTTGTTCAACACCTTTACTTCATGAAAACATTTGTACAGTTTTCTGTTTATTTTGGTAAAACTATAGAAAAATTCTAGTGGTAGTAAATATAGTAATACCATGTTTTAAAATATGACAGTTTCATTATAAATATGCTAATTGTCTCTAAATTAGATGCCCAGTTTAATAAATATTATGACTTTAACTGTCATGTCAAAAAAATGGAAAAGTCAGCAAGCTATATATTATAATGACAATTATTCTTTTAGTCCCAACAGCAGGGGCATATTTTACCCCAAATAACCATACTTGTGTATATATAACTGAATTATTGAAAAACTTGATTTAATTTTCTTGAACAAAACGTAATATCATTGATGAGACCTTTGTCTCAAAACATAGTTAATAAATTTTATCAATGCTTATTTGCTAAATCTAGACTAGGAATGCACCGAATGTTCGGCAACTGAAATTATTCGGCTGAAAATAGCAAAAAAAGCTCTTTTGAATAAGCGAAAAGACTGAATAAATTGAACCGAACAATGACGTGATGTGATCAAATAGAGGCGTGCACTAATGCAGCGAACACATCGGTAGTGTGAAGGCATTGAAAACTCTCAGAGAAAGACGCAAAAATCATCACAAGCACCGACAGCAAGAGACTGCTTAGTGTTGCATCTCATATCGTCCATGAGAAGAGGAAGGGTGGATGATGCTGGTTACTGTAGGATGGTTGAAATCGCCAAATTGATTTAAACGATTAGTAAATAAACCAAACTGTGAACTGTTACACGTCAGCTGCTCAGTAACATTTTTATGATTTTTTTTTTTTTTTTACAAGGCATGGATGTGACAATGTGATGCAGCAAATATCTTCTCAAATTCTTAATGAGAATGATTTATAAATCTGCTGCTGTCAATAAAAAGAAGCACTGAGGTTTTCCTGCAGGTTTCTGCCAAAATGAAAGCTCCATCAACATTCATAAATGTTAGTATTGTAATTTTACTGTTGTTCTGTAAAATAAAATGAATAATAATAATATAATAATAATAATTGCAACAGCTATATTAATACATGTATTATAACATTCACACAGAGATTTGTATCTGTGGGATCTGAAATATTTCCTAATGTTTTAAAAGAAGTCTCTTCTGCTCAGCAAGGCTGCATTTATCCGTACAATAAAAAATACACGGGGTCTCAAAAATTACCAAAAAATTATTTTACTAACTTATTAATTTTAAGTTAAATTGTGCTTTGTTGGTATAATGTCTGCTAGAATGTAAAAAAAAAAAAGTTAACTGTTAAGTAACTATTTTTAAATGTTTTTTTTTTTGTAATTGTATTTTTGTCTTTGAAAAGCAAGACAAAACGGTAAAAAGTCAAATTTGGGTGTTTATGCAATGGTGAAAAAGAACTGGCAAAATGCATGGGGAAAAAAACACGAAAATCCGTGTTTGGTCCCATTGTTTCATTTTGTTCGGCTTCGGCCAAGAATTTTCATTTCGGTGCATCTCTAATCTATACCATTTTAAAACTCAGAATCACAGAATCACGTTTGCTTTGCTGCCTGCGATCGCATCAAGAATCAGCCAAGAAACACAGTCCAGTGGTTTAGAGGAGAATGAAACCAAATGCACCTTAAACCATGATGCAGCCTAGAAAACAGAAAAACATGAATGATGTGTGATAAAGAGGTGTCTTCTCCATTTGGCATGGTATCATGCAGATTTTCTTTCATGCTAAGTTGGCTGATCTCTGCAGGTCATCGACATTTCCATGATCCTCGCCGAGGCCATCCGCAGGACCCACAACGGCGAGTCGGTGTCATATCTCTTCAGTCACGTTCCTCTGTAACGTAACACAGCGACCAAACCAGAGCTCCCTCGTTCATCTGACCCAGAGACCGCCGAGCCGCTGAGGACTCCGGCCAGACCTCTTCAGCTCAGTCCTCACGTCTTTCACAGTCTGTTCTACTCCACAAATCTGTTACAGTCTGAGACTGTGAACGTTAGTCGTTAGGTTAAGCGCGGCCAGAGCTTCCCACAACCTCATTTATTTATTTACATCTGTTTGCATTCATTCCTGTGCTCACATAAAGTCACATCATGAAGAGATGGAGAGATGGACATCATTTTTGAAGAAATGGTGGACACACTTTATTTTGAATTTCAAGGTTTAGTTCACTAGATGAAAGCGGTTTTAGCTCGTGCTCTGTGCAGGCTTAACAGTAGATCCTTAACAAAAATCTGCGGTTTTATTTCACATTCCTGATTTTGTTTTTTTGTTTTTTTTTCATGGATGTTTTAATAACTCTTTATATGAACATTTCTATAAATAAAAAAAATATATATATCATTTTGGTTACATTATGCCATTCTGATTTCCCTCAGATTCCTCTGTGTATTGATTTCATTGATATCCTTGACTGAAGCGTTTGTATTTCAGAATACTAGGATTAATTTAATATTAAACTGCTTTGGTGTTATTTTGTGTTCACGTTCTTGAAACATGTGCAGTGTTATGGTTCATATATTCTTATTCTGAATGCATTCTGCTAAAAGGAGATTTTAATTATTTGAAAACAAACGTTGCTTTTGTTAATCTGTTAAGAAAGTAATTTGTGGAAGTGAATGCACAGATTACAGGAAATAAAACAAGATTAAACCAAACCATAAAAAGAACCAGAGGTGAGTAAGATTTACAAACATGTTGATATGAAGGTTTGCAAACAAGTGCAGGATGGCGTGAAAGGATTCAACTATAAAACACACACACACACACACACACATATATATATATATATATATAATTTACTTACACACATACGTACATACAGTGTGTGTGTGTGTGTTTTGATTGTTCACAAGAAAATAATATTAGCCTATTTGCCGGAAGCAGAACATCATCACGTGGGCGTCTAATGCACTGAATAACGGAGTGACATCTTTACTCGATGATAGAGACGAGCCACATCTGTCAAACCGCAGATTTTATATTTGTGCATCATTTATCTGAGTCTGTCAAAATAACGCGTGTATATTCTTAAAGAGACAGTAATTTATTTCCTCGGGAAGGACCCTTGCTCAGCGCTGAGAAGCTCAGATTGGAGGTGATAGACGGGTTTTTATTGTGCGCTCACATGAACTGGTTTTTTTTTTTTACTTTTTTTTTCACTTTCATTTCAACCGATGCATCGCAGTTAATCTGTTTTGTTTGTCGTTTTACAGAGAAAAATTACGGAGACATTTCCAAAGGTAAGCCTATATAAGAAGGGGAGGACGGGCTGTTTTGATCCGATCAATATGTATCAGGGAGGTTTTTTTTTTTTTTTTTTTTTTTTTTTTTTTTTTATATATATATATAGTAAATGTAGTGTCAATATGAAACAGTGTATGCAAGAAAAAGAAAAAGGTATTTAACATTTGCACTGGCATTGTGCTCATTTCTGAATCGCTTTGTATAAAACTAAAGCGTCTCCTAATGAATATAATACAGAGAGTAATTGAGAACACGCCCTCTGAACAGAGAGATATGCTTCTTAATGATCACTATTACAGTTCTTGGGAAGATGACTAAACTGAAAATTAGCTGCTAATCATATAGGCTAATATTCAATAAAAACAGAAAAAAAAAAAAAAATATATATATATATATATATATATATTATCGGCCATACAGTATGTCTTTTTGCAAAAAATGTCTTTTTATGCAGTTATTGTTCTATGTATTATGTTAAAAGCCACAAATAATAGTCCGTTTTAATTGGACAGACACAGAGGAGTCTGGCAGCTAGACTAATATGTTTTCAATATCGTTAGGATTTACAAAAAATAAGATAACATTTCATGACTTTTACGTCTTTTGGAGATCACAGATATCTTTGCAAACTGATTATGCTAAACTATATAATCAACTAGAATAAATATATATGCATTTTTGTACTAAAAATCTATTCAATTATTTCCTGTGGCTCTCTCTGGTGGACAACAGCAGTGATATGATCTTTCTCATTGAAATTCATGAAACTGATCTCTTCCTCAGAAGGACTTGTTCTCCATTTGTAGAAAGTTTTGATAAGTTTGGACTTTGTGCACACAAGATATAGGCATATTAGTCATAATGGGCCACACCTAACAAATGTGTCAGATCATATCTGCGACAACAGATCCAAATTCTTTTGATAACTTTTTTTTTTTTTTTTTATCAAAATCGAATAGTTATGTTATTGATAAATATAATGTTTAATACATGTTTGCAGTTATCACTCAGAATCTAAGGTAGCTTAATATAGCATCACCTTGTGGCCTGTTTTCACAAAATTTGATACACACTTTTTTCCATGATATACGAATATGTCCAATTTTGTTGGTATAGGCCATTCAGAATTTATTAGCTGCTGCTGGTGGCCATGTTTGTAGGTTTATTTATGTATTGATTGATTGATTTTTTTATAGTTGAGTCATATTTGAAGATATGTCGCCCACCAAAGAAGATTCATACCAATATCAAACTTCACAGATCATTTAGTGACACCGTTATTAAGGACTTTTTAATTGTAAAGCCCCCTATAGGTGCAATTTTTGTTCAACTTGGTGAGCATCTGCAGAATGTCATGTGTGTAATAATATATTTTGTTGGGCTTGAGGAAAAAAATATGGTTTCTTGCCCTTAGGTTTTCAGAGTTATGATCCAAAATGCAAATTGCCTTCTTATAGCGCCACCTAGCGTTTAGACGGATGCATGTCTGTGCATATGAGATGATGGGACCACCTGCTAAGACTGACGGTCTTTAATGTCCATTGACTTCTTTGGACAAAATTCACTGGCAAACTACACTCATGTTTAGTTTTCTCCATGTTGCAGCTCTCACCGGTAGTGTACTCACTCTGTGTACTTGACATTACATTACTTAAGTTATAGATTTCACAGACAGATAAATGTTGGAAAATTGATCTCAAAGTTTCAGGTAAATAGAAAGCTACAGACATCACAGCCACTGCTAAATACTAAATAAACAGCTAGAATCTTCCATCTTCTACAACACATCTGTATTTAATTAAATAAATCAATAAAATTATTATGGGCCATTTGAAGGCTTTCAGGTAACATGCATGAATGAATAAATAAATAAATATGTCTCATAGATAATAGAATTGATGAATTGTATAAAATTGCAGTGCCTACTTTCATTGTTTACTCGTACCTTAATGTATGTCAGTGTGGCTTTGTGTTCACTTGTTTATCCAACAGATATAACAAAACAAAGTATGCTTTAAGTGAACATACAAAACCATTGCTATTCACATTAATTTGCAATGCATAACAGCTATTTTCCATGAATGTGTGAGACATTAGCAGATATTGGTAAATAACTGAAAGAAAAACAAAAGGCAGTAAACTAGCCACTGACATAACAGTGTACTTAAAGTGTACTTACCTAAGAAAGTACTGGTAAGATAAGATAACTAAATGGGGTAGGGTTAGGTTCAGGGTTAGTACCTAGTTATGGTAATAACATTAATAAGTACATATACATGAGGAGCAGGACTGTAAAATAAAATGCTACCGAATTTTCATTTTGGGGTGAACTAACCCTTTAAAGCTTACAGTGCTTTTGGGAAACGCAGGCCAGTGCGTTAATTAAAAACAATGTGATAAATACTAGTTTGCAACATCAAGAAGCATAACAAGCTGTTTTGTACAGCAAAAATAACTGGAGGCAGATGACCACACACTCTCTTATATTAAAATAAGGTGCTCAGCAAGAGCAGTCATTACTGTAATGTGACTCTCGACTCCTCACACAGTGTCAGAGATGGGCAGTGATTCAGCAGACTCTTGGGTCCAGTTTCACAGCTTTCTGCACGGAGGGACGTCGAGCCTGATCTCCACGCTGACCACCGTCATCACCTTCCCTCTGTACAAGACCGTCTTCCGGCAACAGCTGCACAGCACGGCGGTGCGAGAGGCGGTGGCTCAGTTACTCAGCGAGGGTCCGGGGAAACTGTACCGCGGCGTGTTACCACCCTTACTGATGAGATCCCTGAACGGGACGCTCCTGTTCGGCCTCCAGGACACCTTCCTGCAGCGGCTGCGGCTCCGGGGCTCTGTTCCCAGCGCGGCTCTGCCGGCTCTGGCGGGTTTGGGTGCAGGTGTGCTGGAGGCCGTGCTCTTCACCCCATTCGAGCGCGTGCAGAACGTCCTGCAGAACAGCAGGAATGACTCCAGCCTTCCTACATTAAGAAGCATACTGCGCAAGCTTGCTTCAAGGCCGTTAGCGTCAGGATACTACACTGCCTTCCTGCCCATACTGGTCCGCAATGCCTTAGGGAGCAGCCTGTATTTTGGGCTGAAGGACCCCGTGTCTGAGACTCTCAGGGCTTGTGGCTGTTCTCCTGTGGTGTCCTCCTTCATTACTGGTGTGTTGAACTCAATGGTGATCAGTCTGCCGCTCTACCCGCTCTCTGTGCTGGTGGCTAACATGCAGGCTCAGGTGGACGGAGGAGGCGGAGGGGTTAAAGGCAGCTGGAAGCAGCTTTGGGAGGCTCGTCAGCGCAGGCTGGCTCTTCTGTATCGCGGAGGATCGCTGGTCATCTTCCGCTCATGCATCACCTGGGGAATCACCACTGCTATATATGACCAGCTGAAGAGGCACTCCAGATGATCACCAAAACCTCCAGAATGGCTCTGGTTAATTCTCAATGCTGCTTTACAACAAACTTGATGGATTTCAGTTTGGCAGGGATGTTATTTACTGTATCTCCAATCTGCTGATGTATGCACTGGTGCAATAGTGATGTAAGATGTATACTGTATAGCCGATGTTAAGGAATGAAGCTGTGCAGTTGCTCAGTTCTATTAAAATGGGAAACAAATACATATGCAATTAAGAGAAAACACGCCTGTTTTGGTTTTTCTCAAATACTTTTTTCTAGAGCCTGTGAAACTTTGTGTTGATTTAGTTTTGAGCTGTTTGTGTTGTTTTTAATAAATAATAATGACATATTTCACTTAAAGGAGCTCAAAATGAGTTTATCTTCATCAGGTGTGTAGAAATGTGTCACTGCATCAGTGTCTCAGCATTGGATCCTCTGCAGTGAATGGGTGCCGTCAGAATGAGAGTCCAAACAGCTGATAAAAACATCGCAGTAATCCACGCCACTCCAGTCCATCAGTTAACATCTTGAGAAGACAAAAGCTGTGTGTTTGTAAGAAACAAATCCATCATCAAGATGAGTCCATAATCCATAATAAACACTTCCTCCAGTGAAAAAGTCCATCTCCTGTTGTCTCTCTCATCAAAATCCACCCACATTCTTGTTTAGAGCTGTTTTGGCTTGTAATCGGTGCTTGATCTGTGCAGATTTCTCTCCTGATTCACACCAGACCACCTGGAGAAAGCAATATTATGAATAGCAATGGTATGAAGTTTAAAACGTCTTGATGGATTTGTTTCAGCTTTTGTCTTCTCAAGATGTTAACCGATGCACTGGAGTGGTGTGGATTATTGTGATGTTTTTATCAGCTGTTTGGACTCATTCTGACGGCACCCATTCACTGCAGGGCAGTGACACATTTCTCCAAATCTGATGAAGAAACAAACTCATCCTGATCTTGGATAGCCTGAAGGTGAGTACATTTTCAGAAAATGTTTATTTTTAGATGAACTATTTCTTTAATGGTATTATATTAAAAATATGTGTGATTCTCTACTTTTTTATGTAGATCAAATCAAGGTTTGATGCAATTTCTATCATAATCCAGCACTAATTCCAAATGGAATCAAACAAGATTTGAAATATGGTCTTGTAGAGAAACTGTGAAAGTCCTGTTGTAGTTTTCTCAGTAGGAAAGTGGTTAAGCACTTTAAATTAAAAGAGGGTTCTCTCCGTTTCCTTTATTAAAAGTATGACAGAACATGTATTGGCGTTTATTTAGGATTTTGCATCAGTACCTGAAGGTTAATCGTCACAAGAAGGTGCTGCTGGTAGATTCATTGCCTCACTAAGCAGAAAATATACTTCAACTGCAATATTTAATATAATAAGTTGTCTCTCTTGTCCTCTAGATACACGTCCACTGTTTTCACTATAATGTTAGTTTCCGTTTATTAGGGGTGGGCAGATTGATCCTAATATCGATAGTATCGATACCAACGTTGGTATTGGTATCGGATCGATACTATCCTTATAAGATCGATACTTTAGGTTAATTTTCTCTCCTATACACTTAATACATTGCTTAATACATTTAACAAAGTGTAGACATGTCTGTGGGTGTATATTCCGCTCTTTTCACATCTCGTATGCAAACATTGCTGCTCCTCCACTGTTACGCTGTTTTGTTGTCATGCCATCACGTGACTCCTAGCGCAAGCGGATAGTTCTGGGTGCAGTGAGAGATGGAGCGGTAGAACTCAGAGCTACCAAAGAAATGAAAAGAGGGGGAAGGAAACCCTTCCCATAGTGCATATTGTATATAACTGTATACCGAATTTGTCCTTTTTATGCAGTATCACTGTAAGGTGTATACTGAGTTTGGCCTTTTAATATTACTTTCTTAACGCATTAAGCCACTTTAAATGTTTTCGTTATAACGTATTTCTATGGGAGTAAAATGCTTAACGTAATTTAGCATGTTTGCATATATATTCTGGGCTCAGCTGCATGCCACATATTATATTTTATTAACAAACTGTATACTGAATTTAGTTTTTATATACTTTATATATAGTCTTTATTACTGTCTTCCTCCATTACACCATATTAAATGTTTTAATATTGATTATCAATGAGAGGAAATGAAATTAAGCGTGTTGCATTCATGTTCTGGGTTCATCTGCTTACCTGTACATACATAAGCCCTTTTCGGACGGCAATTGTTTCTCATGGGGACGTAAGTGATTTTCACCATTTACAGGGGTAGCTGGTGATTTAATTGCCGTATTTTCCAATTTTTAAACATGAGATTTAACTAGGCTTATCAAATAATAAATAGGACTATATATTATAAAATATGCTTGAAATAATAAGAATACATTTTACATAATAATAAGTATTGCTTAATACATTTTAAACAATAATAAGAATAAATGTGTAAATAAAATTAATTTTTATTTACAGCAGACAATCATGTGATTGGCCACATGAGCAGCGCGTTCCCGGGTTCATAAAATCACAGAACTCACTCCACTGTGAATAAATCACCATCCGAATCCATGAGTTTTATCACTGAGGTGATATGTAAATTTATTTTTACAGACGTCCATATGAGAAACAATTACCGTCCGAATCGGGCTATAGTATAGATTTTTAAAAACTATACCGAATTTTATCTTTTCATATCACAGTTTTTTATTGCAATAATAACAAACAAATATTACAGTGTGTACAAAACAAACAGAAAATACTGTACGTACATAACATACGAAAATCCTTTCAATAATAAACGAGTTATGGTTTAATAGGTCTTCATTCAATAAACCACTTACATTAAACTTTTATTTATAATGGTTTTCTATGGGAGGAAAATGCATAATGTGAAAACTTTGAGCATTGCTTTCATATTCTGGGCACATCTGCTAACTTGTATATCTAGTTTGCAACATTAATAAGGTGTATACTGAGTTTTGTCTTTTAATATTAAGTTCTTAATTTATTAAGCCACGTTATTTTTTTCTTTATAACTCTTTTCTATGGGAGGAAAATACTTAACATGAAACTGTGCATTGCTTTGGCTCCTCTGCCTGCAAAGTCCTTTTAGAAAGGCAAAGAATATCCACGTAGCTTTAAGGTGAATATAATATTAGTCATATCAACATTAGTTATTGTTAATTTTTTTAACTGTTGTTGGTCATTTAAATGTATGTTTTTTTAAATGACAAGTATCGTTATCGGTATCAGTATCGGCGATACTGACCCTGTATTTACTCGGTATCGGATCGATACCAAAAATTGCAGTATCGCAAACCCCTACAGTTTATAAGAATTCTCACTAACTACGCTCGGTTACCGTTACTTCACTTGTTCGTCCAATCACAATGCAGAAGCTCTGCCCGTTTATCCAATCAGAACATAGTAGTGAGAGATTGAGCCAATCAGAGCGAGCGGATTACATCTGTGCTGTTGTGCAACGGGCTGTATTTAAAGCAGCTGCCCACCTTGAGCAGCACAGAGATAGAGTGCAGCATATCTAGTGTACTACAGTCCCGAGAACAGCGCCAGGTGAGGCTCTTTAAATACACACAATCATATGTTTATTTAATCTGGGAAAGAGATTCTGCAGTACTATACCGATTATTGTGCATACTGTTTCAGATACTAATAATTCAGTCTAAATAAAGACGGACGTTTCTCTTTAAAAGTGTGCAGGAACATTATACAATTGCAAAATATGCGTTTACATTTCATTTTACATTTAATACGTATAGTAAAATGGAGGGAAATATCAAATCAGGACAGCATATGTTTGGTGCGCACCTGTCAATGCAGTATTCGGTGTGTGTGTGTGTGTGTGTGTGCTTGTAGTGTACTTGATTAACGTACTAGCGTTCTGCGGTGTGTTAAGGTGTGTGTGTGCCTTTGGTTTGCGCAGTCTGTCATTAATTCTTATGCGCTATAAACCGTTAGAAAAATCCAGATGCGGCAAAGCGTCGATTGGAACGTTTCAAAAATTCAAATGTTTCAAGTTTTTGTCAGTGTTGCAAAATCCCAGAGATTTGGCGCGAGTCATGCTGGGTGTGGTGAAGACGTGTGGAATTTATCGTGATCATATAAAACATGGCTTCATGCGGTGACCATGTGCACACTGCTCTACTAAGATCATTTCTTTCTTTTTTTTTGTCTACAATATTTGTGTGTGCATAAGATTGTTCTGATATCCACTGTTATATGTAACACTGTAGCCTATGTGTCATCTGCTCATGTGAGAACACCTTCAATATAACTTGATTTGCTAAACTAAAATGTTTCAAAGTTACTGTGTTCACTTATCTCTCTCTCTCTCTCTTTTTAATAAGATCTGATATTGAGTTGCAAGAAAAAAGTGAATATGATCTGGCCCTTGACTATTCAAGTTATTCAGTCTTATTAAGTGATGACTTGAATAAAACAGTTAATTCAGAATAGTATGTGCTGCTTAAAACCAAAGACAATGTGGCAACATAAAGCAGGCTTACTTTAATGAGAAATTGTCTGTTTACTTGGTAGTAGCTGCACTGGGTGATTTTGTGAAATGACTTTCTCTTGTTGTGCAGATCTCTTCAGCATTACTCTGACTTTATCTGTTAAACACACAAGCATTAAGCTCCAGCGCACTCCTGGTTTCTGCAAATATACAAAAAGCAAGGAAAACCACTCATTTGAGTAGAGTGTAATTTTAGGCCAGTGATTTTCCTGTAGCTCTGGCTGATAAGAGCTTACATAAACACACACCTGAGGGCAGGGTGTGTCGACGTGTCCATACACAGTCACCAGAACTTCAGCTCACACCTTTGAGGAAACGGGTCTTGGGTGTTAAACGCACTTCTGCTTTTCATAATGTGGTTTAACCACGATCGAGATGCCATTGTCACACAGCTCAATGTGAGAAAGATTCGAACAGCTAAAGAATCACAAATATTGTCCAAACACACATTTGGATTGACCGTCATTGTATTAGAATGCCACTAAGTTGATTGATTTGATTTGTTTTGGTTCACAAATAGTTTTATTGAGGACGAAAGCAAACATTGCATGTAGAGAAGGACACTGCCATTAACATTCAATGACTTGAATTCTCAGACTCTCCAAAATGAGTGACAACCCTGTTAAAGAAGAAGTGCAGAAGTTCGACAAGAAATGCCTAAAGAAGACGAACACGGCGGAGAAGAACACTCTGCCTACTAAAGAAGGTGAGCGGGTTTGGCAGCCTCTCCCTCATTATTCATTGTTCACAGCTCACCCTTGCACAGTCTTGTGCTGATCTGACACGGCAAAGCAAACACACACACACACACACACACACACAATTCTACACATACTTCAGAGATAAGACCGTCTGCCTTCTTCACCTGCGGCTGAGCTAAAACAAAGGAACGGATCACAAAGAAAGCTAGTTATGGACTGTAAGCTTCATTAAGAAATATTATATTATTACATAATATTGATGTAACACTCCTCCTTACAGGTGTAAAATGTAACTGCAGGGAATGAGAAGATCAGATCCAGGCACACTCCAGTACACATGACTTAGATTTATCTGTTTGTTTTCTTCAAGCATTGCCTTTAATATTTAAATTCAGCAGGGTTATTATAGTTAACCAAAATTAAACCATAAGAAAGACTTGGAATAAAATAAACACTAACTGAAATAAAATTATATATATATATATATATATATATATATATATATATATATATATATATATATATATATAATATATATATATATATATATATATATATATATATATATATATATATTATATATATATATATATATATATATATATATATATATACACATAAAAAACTTATTTCAGCTATTTGCCAAAGTAACATTTCTCCTTTTAATTTAGTTTAACTTCATGTCCTTAAACAACTAAAACTGAAGTAAAAATTCATAAAACTATAATATATATATATATATATATATATATATATATATATATATATATATATATATATATATAAAACTCATAAACTACAAAAATACAAAACAATTTCTAAAACTTATTAAAATAAACAGAAAATAAAAAATTGCTTTAATATATGAATTAAAAACTATAATAATATCTTATTGATGCTAAAATAACACTAGTCTTCAGGACCCAGACATTCAGACTCAAATCACCAGATGTAACAATAATAATAATTTAAAAACATATTTTTTTACATTAGTTTTTGATCATGTGTGTGTTTTATTGCTGTAGGTGCTGGTCTTAATTTTCTTCTGGTATGTTAGTAGATGTTTTAATGTTGTCTGTAAGATGTGTGTAATAATTATTCTATTGTTTTATTATATTGTTCAGCTCTGTTGTAGTAGCATGTGCTCTATAAATAGACTGTAGTGGGAAACATCTTCCATTTGAAACATTCAAATGGTTTCCACAGTTTTTTTTTTTTTTTTTTTTTGTATGTGTGTGTTTGACAAAGTCGTCATTTGTTTTTTCTCGTGCAGTGGAGGCAGTATTTACATCTCAATTTGCATGTACAGTTTCCTCAAAGAAAAAAAAAAGATAAATACATAAACAGGGAAATACCTGGCATTGTAATGATAATGTAAAGTGCTCTAATATAACTCAAGCTCTCTAGCCTTGAGTTTGTTCAATAACGAGACGTTATGGAGGACTGCAGCTAACAAACACTCTCCAGATCCTGTTTTTAATTTAAGAGCTATTTCTAACGTGAATGTGTAAAACATCTTGTTATACTGCTTTATATTTCAGTCTGGTATTTGCTATCATATTATTTTAATTTACTATCATAATCACAAACACACTGGTTTGTAGCAAAAAATTGTTTTACCGTTTACTGCATTTTGTTATTCTAATGAATCATAACTCTCGCGCATTCACAGAAAATAGTGTTGAAAAATAAGTTGGATAAACATTAATTCTCAAAATTTCAATTACTTAAATAAAACACTTCAAGGGATTACTTTGCATTATAAAACGGGTAGTTCCGGTCCTTGATTCTGATTGGTTGAGCCGCGTTCAAAGCTGTTGTAAAATACTCTACAAACACACACCTTTGTTTACGTCTGTGTGTTGCTCGGCAACCACTTTGTTGCAACCTCAACCGTTTCTGAGGAACTACATTGTTTGGCGGAAGAACAATGATTTTATTAATATCATTACATTTTATTTGCTTTGTTTTATCTTGTGAAACCTTGCTACATATATGGAATATCCGTTTTATAAAGCAATAAAGCCGTGGTTTACAGTGAATTTATAACAGCTAAGGGGGTCCGCTTCGCGTCATGCCTAACAACGCCCCTTAGCTGTTATAAATTCACTGTAAACCACGGCTTCACGGGCTTATTGCTTTATAAAACACTATCATATGGAACAGGTAGCATTCATTGCATTTATCGTCTCATGCCACACTTTACATGTTTCAGGCGGTTTTTAGCCCAGGGTTAAGCAACGCTTCTCAGTTGTAATGAGAGAGGAACAGCGCTGCTTTCTCTGGATTCTCTAACGCTCTCGTGTGCTGCTTTCACAGACATCGAGCAGGAGAAGAAGGCTGCAGAATGGGGCAAATGAATGCAAGCCGGTCCGCTCTCCTCCTGGACCCTCTGCTCCTGCATATACCCAATCATTCATAAATCTACTGGCATTTTTAAAACCATGTGAACTGCAGAATCATGTATGTAATTGGAAGCGTGGATATTTTTGATCTTCTGACGATATGACGATGTGTGATCTCGAGAGCACTTTTCTGTATCTGTCATCACCAGCTAATGGCTGCTCGCATCAATCTGCTGCCATTCTGCTCTGGCTGTTCTTCAAATAACATGTGAGATGATATTTTTGTTCAATAAATGATCACAAAAACTTCTTAACTGTGTCCAAAATGCTTTATGAATAGTAACCTTAGTAGTTGTTTAGTGAAAAAGAATTATTTTTAGTGTGCAGTACTTGTCAAACATCTAGAAGCATTATAACTTTTAAATGTTTTTAATGACATCTCTTCTGGGTTTCATTCATGGGCTCAATAATACAGTAATATTGAGAAATATGACTGCAATTTCAAA